>PVJD01008224.1:0-74805 GCA_004026545.1 Mormoops blainvillei | reverse complement strand
CCAGGGCCACTGAGGGCCCCATTGGGTAATGCTGTCAAAATCGGAGCAAATCAACCTATATTGAATCTTGTTCTAGGAACCTACATTTTCTTAATACTGTAAAAGTACAATCTAAATTTTCACCATATTTCAGATAAGAAAACAGACCTAGAGAAGCTAAAAAAATTACCCAAGGATATAGAAATGCAATGGACTTTTGTATATTAATCATGCATCCTGCAACCTTGAGAAACTCACTTATTAATTCTAGTAGCTTTTTTGTAGATTTCATCAGCTTTTCGACCTAGGTGGTCATGTCATCTGCAAATAAAGCTTTGCTTCTTCTTTCCCAATTGGATGCGTTTTTTATTTTCTCCATCTATAAACTACACCGTAGGGTGCTCAGTAGAAGTGGTGTGAGAGGGCATCCTTATTTCTGATTTTAGGGGAAAAGCATCCAGACTTTCACCATTAAATATAAGGTGAGTTGCTAAGTGTTCTTAGATGCATTTTGTCAGGGGGAGGACCTTCCCTTTTATTTCCAGTTTAGTGAGAGCACAAACGTAAAGAGTGCAGACGTAAGATCTGAGCCCAGTCTCTCAGATGTTCTTTAAAGGCTGTGAGCTCAGCCGTTCCGGCGGCAAGAATGAGTATGTTTTCTCCCTTTGTTCCCAGCCCGTTTTACCAAAAACCATTCCCCCATCCCCTGAAAATATTTTTCTAACTAGGCAATGGGGAGGAACAGATTTCTCAAAGACTATTTCATCAGAAACTTGATGAATGTTCTGTGTTGCTCTAATGTACAGGTTCTTCTCATCAGCTAGACTCTTCATTAATTTCACGTAAGTGGTGTAATTAAAGTAACTGTTAATTGGTGTATTACTAAGGTGCCATTATGGGAGGTGACAAGCCTTAATTAGCATGTGGTCTGGCACTCGGTGTTCTCAACGCATCGCTCAGAAGGAGAGATGGTTCTCCTAAGAACGGCAATTCAGATGAACAGAAAGGTGGTGCACTTTGAAGGCAATGGGGGAAAAGAGAGAAAAGCAACCTCCAGTGCTTTTTTCACGGAAGCGGACTCTTCACCGCCCAGTGTGCAGCCCCTGTGTAGTTACACGGACGGGGCCGCAGCCCACGCGGTGGGTTCCATTGACTGCAGAATGACAGACAAAGAAACCACCTTCCATTGTCTCAGCCAACGCAGACATCTCTTGAACCAATGTGGCTGCCCTATAAAACAGGGGACCTCTAACACCACAGGGACCTTCTTGCTGCCTCTGCCTTGGATGCCCTGGAAAATTTCTACCTACATTGGGGTCTAGAAGTCATCTCACTCACTCTTTGACACACCAGCACAGCCGTCAATGCCCCCCATAAATATTATCTGAGCACCTGCCATGTGTTTAAGGCCCTAAGGAGATCAGCAGAGGAATATGACCTGGCCTTGTGCTCGAGAAGCTCCTGAACACTGTGTCTTGACACTGTCCTGAACCCAGCAGTTATGCTTGCTTCTAGTAGGCACTTACCACAGGGGCACAGTGACTGACTGCCTTCCGTCATTACCCCCCCAGGGACGAGGTAGCCCTTGTGGGAGGTCCAATCTCTTTGTACCCCTGGCCCTCAAACACCTTGTACAATACCTGAAATATTAACCAATAGACTGTTAATACAAGTCCTTCTGTTTTCATTTTGGCGTCAAAACGAAGGGTGGTGTGTAGAGGAAAGAATATTGCTTTAGAATTGAGCGCTTGCTAAGTGGGTAAATCTGGCCCAACCACTTTGTCTTTTTGAGCCTCAGTTTGACTTGCCTTCAAAATGGGAATGAAAAGAAGCCACACAGTTTGAAGATTGATGTGTGGGTCAAATGATACACATTATACAATGACATGTGTTAAACTGAAAAGTACCATTTAGATCAGTAAGTCATATTATTAGTTATTAGTAAAAAATGTCACCCTGGTACCATTTAAGATAATATGCCAATTGCTCAAAGAACATTAATTGTCTCTTCTGTTTTAAAATTTTCCCAAAGAAGTAGATTTCCACAATTCAAGGAACTTGTTGATATCTAGCAGCCTTGGTCGGAAAGAAAATCTTGAAGACAAGACTACAGCCAGTTTCCTAACAGGTGAGCAAAATCATCTAACACAACGGATGCCCTATAGAGTGTGGGCTGCTTACCCTCCCGATCGTGTGGCTTACTGGGGGCTGTGGGCACCGCCGCGGCCTGGCATCACAGCTGGTATCACACCCATATCTCTGGCAGGGGAAAAGATCAAAATTCAAAACTCTAAGTGTGGTTTCTACTAAACATGTCTCATTTTTGCACCACTGTAAAGTCAAAAAATCTTAAGTCGTATCATCATACGTAGGGAACTTTCTGTGTGTTATTTTATTTACAAGTTAGCATTTTTGTATGTGTATATAAATATAAAGATATGTTAATAAATTTAGAAAATCTGTACGTAACTCGATCTGTAGGCTAACCCTAGTTCTTGGCTACCATGTTAAACAAACCCGACAGATATCAAGTACAGCAACCTGTAGGCGATAGGTGGATTTCTTGGTTGGGTAGATCAATAACCAAGGTCTCATTGAGTTAGTGAAACCATGCTTGGGTCAGCCAAAATCTACCCTGTGAAACTGTTGGAAAAAAGTTATAATACCCTGCCATGTAATTCACAGTCACAGCTGAATTTATAAATTAAGAGATCGTATATGAGAATACTTGGCATTTTGTCCGATAGGTTCAAAAAAAGCACAGGATTATGATGAAAGGATTAACGCCTAAGCATTTTATTTTGATGCTAAATTATTCTAAGACAAGAGAACTCTATAAATATAGTTTGTTATGGAAGCCTGTCTCTGACTCTCAGAAACTTCTCTCGATGAATGTCATTATCCAAGGCTGCAAGCATCAGGCAGCGCCTGTGCAGATAATGGCCTTCCGTTCCGTGTGTAACTCCCAGCAAGGAGATGCTCTCAACCGCTCTTTGAAAAAGCCCAGCAGGCTAGAAAAAATTATTGGAGACAATAGCTTTTAATGTCTTTCTAACGGGGCGTGATTTTCCTGAGGCATCTTCTTTAACCCTGTAAGAATCCAGTGTTGCTTTTGCTCAGGCAATTCTTTCGAATCCTTTTTAACTAAGTAGGTATTCCAACATTGTATTTCGGAAATCTATTGACAAAGTAAATGTCCATATGCTCAAAATAAAAGTTCAGGTTCCCCTCTGTTGTTCTGCTGAGAAAGGCAGGATTGGACTTTATCTGTTCCTTTAAAAAATAGTTACGTGGTGCTTGTGAGGTGCCAGCCAGTGTCGTAGGCGCTGAGGACTCAGCGCTGAACAAAGAGACAAAGACCCAGCACTCGTGAAATGTACATTCTAGAAGGGAAGACAGAAGTAACCAACAAATGTAGTTTAACGTGTCAGATGACGGAGGTCTATAAAAAAACAAACAAACAGAAGGGTAAAGTGATAGTGACAGCATGATTTAAAAAGCATGGTTGTTGGTTTTCTTTTTTAATTAATAAAAGGACACGGAGAAAATATTTCCAAAAATTATATCTGACAAAAGGCATATCTAGAACTTTGAAACTTAATAATAAGACAACAATTCAGTTTAAAAATAGGTTAAAGATTTAACAGATATTTCAAAGAAAAGATACACAAATGGCCACTAAGCACATCAAAAGATGTTCAACATCTTTATCCATGGAAAAATGTAAATTAAAACTACAGTGAGATGTTACTACAAATCAAGCAGGGTGGGAAAAAAAGATTGTAAGACTTACAATACCAAGCATTAGCAAGGATGTGGAACAGCAAAATTTCATTATTGCTGTTGAGAGTGTAAAATGGGACACACATTTTGGAACTAGTTTGGCTTTTTCTTGTAAAACTAAACTTAAGTTTATCCAACAATTCCACACTCTTGGAATTGTTAATTACCCCAGAAGAATTAAAATATCTGTCCACAGAAAAGACTTGTGAGTAATGTTCATAATAGTAGCTTTATAAATGATAATAAAAAACTAGAAACCCCCCCTAAAAAGAAAATTCACGACAAAATATATCATTGTGAAACTGTAGAACACCAAAGACAAAGAGAGGGTCTTAAGAGCAGCCAGAAGAAACACTAACAGTGGGATGAACCTTGAGACAGGTATATGATGTTCATGGTTCCGTTCTTTTAAGTCTCCTAAATATTTGAAAATGTTCACACACGCACACATACACGCACACACAGGCAACATGTTGTGGTAGATGAGCCAGGGAGAAAAGAGAGATTATCTTCAAAAGAGTGTGTGTGGCCAAAAGGACTATCTAGTGCCCACAAGGCCCCGGCCTAGGTGCTTGACACTCATCCTCGCAGAGGGGAAATAGTTTTATCCTCATATTCTAGTAAGGAAATTACAGGGGGTAGAAGTCCCATGTTCCTGGTCATGGAGCCCAGAAGGGTTAGAGCCAAGTCCTGAGTCCACATCCTTCCGAGTCCCAACCCAGTGTCCTTCCCCCAGCCCCTGACTGCCTCCAGGGTTGTCCCAGGACTGGCTGAGACACTGTGGGAAATGGAATCACCGTGATGTTTTCAGTGGGCTTTGCAGCCACAAAAGAAAGGCCGGGCTGCTGCCCAGTGTGGGAGACAGTCCAGGTACAGGGCAGGAGCCTCGTGATGAGTGATGGGAACCACAGGCCAGTGCTCAGGCTTGGGAGAAACTTATGCGCAGCTGTAAGTTCGGGAGTAAAAATTCAGACGTGCCTCCCCAGAAGGCTTTGAGAACTTGCTTCCTGGCGTATGTTGTCAGTTTGGCTCAAATAAACTCTTTTAAAAATTAAAAAAAAACACCCCAAGACCCTAAATCCAACAACAACAAACCCAAACATGGCATGCCAGAAGGGGCCACTTTGGCACAGGACTGTTTGACCTGGTGGCGCCTGAGCAGCAGCAGAGTTAAGGAGGGCTCTCTGACCTCCCTCCTTCCCCCTCTTAGCAGGTCCTACAATTTCCCATGAGGAGGGTGTCTTCCTTGTACTGGGAAGAGAAGAGCATTTTTATCACTGGAGACTAGCGCTGACACCCAAATGGACCTGCCCAAAACAAACCCACTAAAATAGCCCGTATCTTCTATGTGTGTCCAGCATCTACTTCCTGGTCACAGCCACACAGCCTACCACCCCTAGCCCAAGCCCCTTTGTCTCGTCACATCCCCACAATTTATTGTCCTTTGTGTAAAAGCTGTCTAAGCTTTTGTATCTAACAGCTTCTTCAGGTCTTCGCTTTCCTTTGGAAGACTGCCATGTGATGGTTCACATATTAGATAAAGTTTGTATACTTTTCTCCCATTAATCTGTTCTATATCCATTAGATTCTTAAGCCCAGTCATAGGACCTGAGAGGGTAGAAGGAAGTGTTCCTTCCCCTACAGCAGTAACATCAACTGGACCATAACGTCTAATTTTTCTGCTACCAGAATTTCTCCCCTCACGGCTCAGTGCCCAGGACAGGTCCTGGCAGAGCATTCCAGCGAGCTCAGCATGTGTGTCGTCAGAATAAAAAACACACACACTTACAGGCCCTCCTGGTATCAGGGAAACCAGAAAATGCTTCATAGGGAAACAGGGCTGTTCACATTCCCTGTTTGCACAGTATTTGGTCTTCGTGGTGAATTATCCCTCATCCAAGGACTATGTAATCGCATCAATATCCACTCTATAATCCCAGTGGAATGAATGCAAAGCATCACACTACTTTGAGGCTGCAAAGTGTTCTCACATCTCTTCTCTCCCTCACACTGCCGCCACAACCCTGTGGTGCGCTGGGAGGAACAAAGGGATTGTCCTTGTTACAAGGGGGAGCAGACCCAGGCAGTGAGACCCCCTCCCCCAGGTGATTCCACCAGCTTGTTTCTCCACTCACTCACCAAGTTCCTACACATTATGGTAGACACTTGACACCTGTCTTTTGATTACATCCTTACAACATCCTGAGAAGTAGAGACGACCCTCACTTTAGAATGGTACTTGATTCTTAAATGTCTGTACAAAAGCACAAGCCAAAGATATCCCAGGCCATTTGGAAGATGTGAGGGACTTGGCAGATCTTTTCAGATATTAACAATTACTGCAAAGCCGTGATAATGGAGACAAGGTAACATCAGTGCGGAGAGAGTCATTTTAACTCTAGAGTAGAGAAGTGAGGACAGACTGGTGAATCTAGGACCAGACCCATGCACACATGGAACTGGGTTGATGAGGGAACAGGCATTGCACACCAGAGGGGAAAGAATGGAATTTTAATAAATGGCGTCAGGACAATTGGTTATCCATCTGGTAAGTATGATATTAGAGCCCCTACCTCACACCACACACAAAATCAATTCCAAGTGAATTAAATGTGTAAACAGAAATGATTAAACTACAAAACATTTAGAATGAAGTACAAGAGGATATATTTTTGATCTCAAGAAAGGAAAGGATTTCATGAGCAAGTCACAAGATGTAGAAATAACAAAATGCAAAATGCACAAATTTTAAAGAAAAAAATTAAATAAATTTGACTACATTAAAATGTAAAACTCCTGTTTAAAGAACACCATGATGAGAATGCAAAGACTTTCTCAGACTTGGGGCAGGGAGCCCACAAATTTGGAGAATTCATTTCTAATACATATAACGAACAAAGCATGAATTATTATCCACAATAAAATAAGCCCCACAGAATATTTGGCAAAAGGCTTGAGAAAGCACTTTACCCAACAAGAATCTTTCATAATCAATAAACATATGAAAATGCTCAATTTAATTGCTAATTAGAAAAATGTAATTTAAAATCATAATGAAATACATTTCACACCCATTGGGGGTGGCAAAAATTAAAAGTCTGAAAATAATTGTTGGTGAAGTTGGAGGACCCAGAATGTTGGGACACTGATGGTGGGGGTAGGAATTGGTATAATCACTTTGGAAAATCATGTGGCATCATATGGTCAACATTTGCACAGACTCCAACAATCCCTCTCCTTAGTGACTGCCCTAGAGTAACCCCTGTCCTGGGCACGAGGAGGGCTTCACAGGATGCTTAAGACAGCACTGTTTGTACCAGCCAAGCTGGAAACCATCCCAAAATCCACCAGTAATGAGTACTTAAATTTTTGATGTATTAGTATCACAGAATAGCACACAGAAGTGAAAATGAGTGGATTGTGGCAGCGTAAAGCATCCTGGATACATCTCAAGAACTTAACATTGAAGAAATGAAGTAAATCACAGAGGCAGGCATAGAGTGCGGTCCTGTTTACATAAAGTTCGAAATCGTCCAAGTCTGAGCAAGGTAACGGGTAAGGATGCAAACGCAGGTGGTAATGTTCCAAAGGACAGCAAGAGAACAACGCCGCTGAAATCTAGGGCGGTAGACAACTCTGAGGTGGGAAGACTCAGGATGGGACAGGGGAGAGGTGCACAGGGGACTACAAAAATGGTGATATGGCTGTGGTATGGGCCACGCTAAACACTGCAGTGTTGTTTGTAATAGCAAGAAAGGGGAAGTGACCTACCTCAAAGGAACCAGCTAAATAAACTATATCCCTACAATGAAACAGTATACAGTCATAAAAAGAGTAAAAGGCCTCTTTACAAACAAATAAAAAAAACCCTCTGATATGTTATTTAGCGGGGTGGGGGGGTTAAAACAGTGCTTATAATATAATGCCATTTGTGTAAAAAAGTGGGAAAATCCATAAAGATATCCTGGGTGGGATGTGCAAGAGTCAGATAACATTGGTTGCCTCTGGGAGAGGAGCTAGGTAGGTGAAACACTTGAGCTTTAAGTATCCAATTCTAAACTGAAAAAATTTAAGTGTTACTTAATGTCTGTAAAATTATATGGTGCTTAGAAATTACTTCAAAACACTCCAGCTGGCGTTGCTCCCATTTCCCAGAGAATAAAACTGAAGGTCCCACAAAGTGACTTGTCCTCACTCCTCCCTCTCAACCGCAGAGCGGCAGCCCCAGGGATGCACTCCCTCCAACGCAGTCAGCGAGCCCAGACACCCCTGCGCGCCTTTTGGAATCCACGCTTTGTGAGAAAGCGAGGCTGGCTCTTCGGACCGGATGGAGGATTTCATCACCTTGGACTTGGGGACTGGCTGGGAGGGGCTGCAATTATCCACAGGCACAGGAGAAACCACTTGGAGGACAGCGGGGGGCCTGGGGGAGGAAGTTACAGAAACCTCCCAGAGCAGAATGTCTGTTTTCACACCAGCTGCAAAGTGCAAAATGATATTAAGTTGTCAATATCTTTCCCCTGGTCTAAAGGACCTGAAACCCTATTTGTGTCCGTCTGTCATCAGATCTGCCATGTGGCCAGGGGACCAAAGCCCAGGTCCTCATGTGCCTAGAGCAGACCCCGTTGTTTGCAGGCTTTGGGAACCGGGGCAGAGCCCCTCCTGCTTGCTTTGAACCTCAGTTTCCTCATGGATGAAGCTGAGACTTTGGGGCTGGGAGATTTGCAGTGAGGATTTAATAATATCGTGTGTGAAAATGCTTTGTAAGCTGTGAAACGCTCAGCTAATGTTTGCTCATTAAGTGAGATAATATATGTAAAGTAGTCACCCAGGGCCTGTTATATAAGCAGGTAGTCGGCCAAAAATTGATCTCACAGGCTCCCTATGCTATTCCCGCTATGATTATTGTTTTGTCCCATGATACAACCCGTGATGTGAAGCCTCGGAGGGTAGCAGAACTCCTCATCCTATATTACTATTATCTCCTGGTGGCCGATTGTATTTTCCAAGACGGGCACGGCCATATTGTCGGTGCCACATTGTCTTCCAGAACCTTTCCTTCCCTATCAGGAGGCAGAATTTATTTGTCCTTGAATGCGGGCGGGGCACTGTGACTGCCTCGCTGACTAGGATGTGGCAGATGTGACGCGTCATGTCTGCGTCGAGCTCCTGAAAGGCAAGATCGTGTCTCCCAGGATCTCTTCGGGTGCTTGCCCTTAAATCTGCCACCCTGCTCTCAGGGAGTCCCGACTAACCCACAGGAGAGCCCGCATGGGTGACCCCGCAGAGGGGAGCTGAGGCCCCCACCCAGAGCCAGCAGCATCCCCGGGCTCAGAAGGCCCCCAACTTGGAGCCTCCCAGTGGAGACAACCTGGAGCGGAGATAAGCTGTCCCTACCATCCTGCCTGAATTCCCCTCTCACAGACTCAGTGAGCATAGCAAATGGTTGCTTTACACCCCGAAGTTGTGGGGGGCATTTGGCATGGCCATAGGAACTGGGACATCCCCCCAGTACACCTCTGGAGGGCAGAGAATGCTTTACCCCTCCCCCTTAGCGTGCTGAGCAGAGGACTCAGTAAAAGGTGGCGCCAGCTTTTCCTTCAGGTTTCAACACTGGGCTGGGTTGCCAGGACAGCTGTCATTAAGTTCCTGGTTGCTGGGCCTCTCTCTCTCCCCCTCCCTGTCCTTGCCTCTGTCTCTGTCTCTGTCTCTGTCTCTGTCTGTCTCTCTCTCTCTCTCACACACACACACACACACACACACACACACACATACACACAATACTAGCCAAAAGGATGTAAGTAAGAAACAAGGAGCTTCGGAGCAACCCAAGTCACGGCCACCAGGTGCACACCAGTTGCCCTGTCCTGTATTGTTCAAAAAGTGCCGTAGGCCTCACAGAGCTCCTGCCAGCTCTCACCGCGCACCCAGCCAGCAGCCCGGCCTATCTGTTTGCTGAGCTGTTAGCAGCCGCCGGCTGGGAGGTAGCCTGGGGGAGGTCACAACCTCTCAGCCCATAGCCTGGAGGCAGTGGGGAGGCTGACCATACAGTGAGACCCCTACGACTTCGGGCCGGTGGTAGGGGCGGGCAGCACAAACCCCTCAGTGCCCAGCCTCTTCCAGCGGCAACACATGCTCTCAGATCTATTAGCGCAGGGTCTCTGGATTACAAAAGATACTCTAGGATTATTTCTGTTCAAAATGGAATAAAATATTAGGGTTTAAAGTTGCAATAATAATGATGATGATAACATTTATGCTGTCTGCTGTATTCGCCCATTCAGTCTTCACCCTCAGCTCTCTAGAAATGTCAGCTGACATGATCACCCCTCCCCTGTGGCACCCCTCCCCTAGAGCTCGAACAGGCACACACACAACTTCCAAGGGGGCGCCCTCATGGACGAACACAGATGTTTCCTTCTTACCCTTCAGGAACCCACCAAATAAAATCCACATTTTGCCGAAGTGGGAGAAGCTGCTTGGGGCTCAAGTCAGACCAGCCCCTCTGCCCAGGGGCTCCTGGGAATGTCGGGAGTTGGGGAGACTCAGGGCCATCCTGTGCGTCCACCTCATTCCGCAGGAGCGTGGCCGGGGCTGGCGGGAGTGGGGGCTTGGGCTCTGCCCTTTGCCTGCTGTGTGGCAGTCTATCAACTCATCTTCTAAGTGTGGTTCCCTTCCCAGCTGTTGCTGCCTGAGTTGCGTTTTCCCACGCCCAGGCCTGCCCAAGCTGTCACCAGCTGTGACCAGCTGTCAGCCAGTTGTTAGCACTTTGCTCCTCTCCCTGCCACGTGACAGCCCCCATCCTCAGCCAGGCGGACTAACAGAGGCGTTCATGGCCCGAGCGGCCTGCAGCCAGGAGGAGAGACAGGTGAGAGGCCCACGGAGATGGACTCAGAGGGACAGGCAGACACCCAGACAAACAGGAATGGAGTCAGAGAGATGGAATCAGAGGATAAGAAAGCAGGCGTGTGTGCTCACACACACACACACGCACACACACACATGCGCTTTTTCAGGGCCAAGGCAGCAAAGAATTGCTTTCTACCAACTGTGAGTCCGGACAGCCAGAAGCTCCGGGCATGTGAGCAGGGGCCTTACCGGCCCAGCTGCTCGCAGTGTGGCTCAGGACCCAGAGCCTCAGCACCCTGGGAGCTGTGGGACCTGCGGAGTCCCAGGCCCAGCCCAGACCTTCAGCATCAGAGTGTGCATTTCACAAGGGCCCTGGGAGACTTGCCCGTATGTATGGGGAGCACAGAGGCACCGTGCTCACCTCTCAGCAGCAGGGAGTTTGAGGATGATGCTGGGAGTGTGAGCGCGCCCGCTGTGCAGAGCAAGAAGACGACTGGGCAGCACTCCAGCCCTGGCCGCCCCCTTCTCCGCTGCCTTTGCCCCCTGGTCCCTCCACTGGGGCACTGCTGTCCCTCTCCCTGATGGCCCCGTGCTCTGCTTTCTTTGAGGCCCAGGCTGAGAGGCTCACAGAGGCAGGAGGCTTTGGGGTGCCCCCTGAAGATGCCGCGCTCCACCCCTCTCCCCTCCTAACCACCAAATAGTGACAGCTACCAACCCGCTGGACAGTTTCCACACTCCTGGGCTGTTTTGATGATTTCTCTCACTCAATACGCATGGCAGAGCTGAAGTAAGTACTGTTGTTATTCCCATTTCACAGATGGAAACACTAAGGCTTAGAGGGCTGACTTGTCCTCTGTTCCACAATGCTTAAGCAGGGGTGTCCAACCCACGGCCTGAGGACCACACGCAGCCCAGGGTGGCTATGAATGCAGCCCAACACGAAATCGTAAATTTGCTTAAAACCCTGTTTTGTTTTGTTTTTTTTTGCTCATCAATTTTCGTTAGTGTTTGTGTATTTAATATGTGGCCCAAGACAACTCTTCTTCTTCAGCGTGGCCCAGAGACACCAAAAGGTTGGACCCTTCTGTAGAGGGTACCAAGTACATGCCAGGTGGGGGACCAGCTGGCCTCTGGGCCCCGCCCCTCCAGTGTTCTGCATCCTGATGGTGGCCCCGGGAGGGTAGGACAAGCCAAGAAATCTCAGCTGCCTGCCCACAGATAAGGGGGCTTTGTTCTCCACAAATTCCATTCTGGCCTGTGGGCGGGCTGGCCACCTCCTTGGGTGCTATACAATTGGCTTTGAAACATCAAGAATGACAATTATTATTTATTAATGAACTGAGGATCTGCTTGGCTCCACAAACAGGGGGTCTCTTCCAGCTCTCAGTCTCCAGCTCGACCCACCCCTGAAGGGGTTCTCCAGTCTTCGGCCTGTCGCCACCTGAAGCTGGTTTCCCTGGACAGGGGACAGGAGAGAGGAGCCTCCTGGAGCATGGCCCAGATCTGGGGCCCCCAGGCCTGGTGTAAAGAGAAGAGGCGCCATCTTGTCCAGCTGTCAGCTGGGTCTCCTGGGGAGGCTGACCGAACTCGCCTGGAGCTCAGTTTCTCGGGCTGTCAGCGGGGACAATGGTCTCTGTACCGTCTATCTAGAGGGCTGAGGGAAATCTGAAGAATGTGAAAGATCCGTGGAGCCCCAAAGAGATATCGGGATAGCTGAGTCCCCACTGACTGGGGCAGAAAGAGCCCCGCTGGCAGAAAACCAAGTCCAGTTTTTATTTCAGAGATTATCTGTAAAAACCACTGCTTAGGGAATGCAGTAGGCATTATATTGGTTACAATTTCCACTAAAAAAAAAACAACCTCTCTTGTAGAACTTTGTATGTCCTTGTTATGTACAACAGGTGATAAAGGGGTAAGGCCACCCAGGGGCGACAGTGAAATGAAGTTCCCTTGCAAATAAGTTAAGTGTAGTTATTTTAGGGATGTGGCTTGAAAGTTATAAATGTGTGGTAATAAAAAGACTTCTATTCCCAAAAGTGTTTTCGCTGGTCTGAACCTCTCATAAAACCACTTCATTTTGGGACATGATTTCTGAGATTTCGTACGAATATAACGCTCGGGCTTTAAGCTACCCAGCCTGCTGGGAGTCCCCTCCATGTGCCAAGGCCTTCAGTCTTACTGAATCCTTTCAACAGTCCCAGGAGGAAATCACCATCTCCGTTTTCCAGGTAAGAAAACTGACGCCCAGAAAGAAGTACAGTAACGTAGCTCAGGTCACACGGTTGGTAGCAGGGAAGGAATTTGAAGGCAAGGACTCTGAGCTTCCAAAGCCACACTTTCTGCTGCAAGACTCCACCCAGCTTCCTTGATGTAGAAGACTCCTTGGATGGCTCCACGGGTACCCACCAGATGATCCGGACCAGAAGAGGTGAGAGTCTCCTGTAAGCTGTGAGGTCCTACACAGAGGTCAGAACTGTGTACATCAAAGCTCTAATTCATTACAAGTAATTCGGAGCTCGTTATTTCCTCCACCAGCGGAACCTTGCTTTTGCAGAAGGAACCGCCACGGGGTTCCTTGGATAATGAGTGTTTAAAAAAATGACTGGAGACAACGCTCCAGGAACACAATCTGCTGCACGGAAGCGAGGGGCACGTCGAGCTGGGAAGAGAAGTCTCTGGAACTGTAGGAGTTTGTGAGAGGCGCTCAACTAAGTCAAACGCTTCCGGTCACTCCACCCAGTTCACAGCCCTGGAGAAGACAATGCTTTTAACCTACAATATTACTTATCATCACTATGCATATAGTAACTTGTGTTTATGGTAGGGCCTGGGAGGGGTATTATTTCCAATAATAAAAAAGCTCAAAAAGCTTTAGTAACCTGTCCAAAGTTATATATAGAAGCATCACTTGGTAGTAATGCGCAATTATGTGGTCCAGATGATTCCATTTCTGGGTGTATCCATGAAAACACCAGGGACTTGAACCAATGCCCCCAGACCGATGCTTACGGCAGCATTATGCACAATAGCGAAGGGAGGAAGCACCGCCAATAACCATCTGTCGGTGGGTGAACAAAATGTGGGACATACACACAATGGAATATGATTCAGCCTTAAAAAAGGAAAGAATGTCTCACACATGTTCCAGCATGTATGAACTTTGATGACATTATGCTAAGTGAAGTAAGCCAGTCGCAAAAAAGCAAATATTGTACGATTCCATTTACATGAGGTACCTGGGGCACTCATAGTGACAGGAGGTGGAATGTTGGTTGCCAGGGGCTGGAGGGAGGGGGTGGAAATGGGGAGCCAGTTCCCAGTGCATATGGAGTTTCTGTTTGTGATAATGAAAACTTTCTGGAGCTGGATGGTGGTGATGACCGCACAACATGCCACTGAACTGCACACTGAAAAATGGTTAAGATGGTAATTTATGCTTCATGTTATGTGCGTTTTACCACAGTGAAAAAATGAAGTCAATGTATGACCCAAATAATAATGATGGTTACCAATTATTGAGTACCTACTCAGTTCCCAGTACAGTCTTGTGAAGTAGTTATTACTCTCCCAATTCTAAGATGAAGAAACTGAGGTTCCGAGTGGCGCCATAATTGCCCCCACATTTTTAAAGCCAGAAATAAAGCTGAGATTTAAAGCCAGGTCTTTCTGGCAGGCCATCCCTGTCCTCTGAACACTTTAGCGTCCTCTGCATGGCCTTAGATAAGAGGGGTTTGTTTCTTTTACAGAAAACTAGCAGCAAAAAGCATTTAGTCTTGGGCTATTAATCAGAAGCTGCCCCTGGGACAAATTTTGTGTAGCCTTTGGTTAGCCCCCCCCCCCCCCCCCGCCCCGCCTTTGTACCTCACTTTCCCCATCAGGCAAACTGGTGGCTCGTCTCCAAGTCCCACATTTCAATACTCTCTAACACCGCATAGCCTCTCAACAGAGCTGTCTTTAAAAAGAAGCCAAATTCATAGGCTGATTCTCAGTCTCCTTTTGTCCCAGGCAGTCCTGGTTTCTGCCTGTTGCCTTTCAAAAGTGTCCTGGTTTGGACGACACGCTCACCTACAAATTCACCAACCAGGTTTCGTTCTGGCAACAGGTGACTTCAGGCCTCAGGGCCAGGGCGCCTCTTATAAATTCCTATTGCTATTTGGTTTCCAGGCTGTAACGTAATACCATCCCAAGGTTGCCAAGATTGGTATTACGGGCTTCTTTTTGAAGTCACTCAATGGGGACAGTTATGTGTATTTTTGTTTGAAACTTGCAAACCAAGATCCCTAATGATTTATTTGTTTCTGCTTCAGAGCTTCAAAACTTTCTTTTAGCTATTGCCTGATAAGGATTATTCTATGATCTTTAAAAATACAATGATTCAGTACAATGATTTAAAAAAAAATCTAAGTGTAGGTCCAGCACATGCAAAATGACCTGACAGAAGATGTGAGAAGAATAACAATTCCAGGGTGTTTATGATCTGATGCCTGGAAGGATCACATGTCTATACTAATGGGGTGAGTCAAGAATTATCCTGTTATGTTCTTTGGTAATTTAGTATTACTTTGAGCAAAGCTTTTCAATTTTTTATTTCACCTAAAGGTAATAAATATTCAGTCTAGAAAATGTGAAAAATATGGAAAAAATACAAAAAGATAATAATTCCATTACAAGATACCTGTTATTGAATTTTGATATATACTTCTACTTATTTTTATATTCACATATATATTATTTATCTAGAAATAGAACACATGTTATTTCTCTTCTATAATGTACCTTTCCCTTAATAATATCAAACACTTTTTTCTATTTTATTAAATTCATTCTATAAAATCACTTGAATAGCTATGAATATGTCAACATTTACTTAACTATAGCCCTATTTTAGATGTTTTCCTTCCCTAATTTTTTGCTTTAAAGAACCAAGAAGACTGAGGTAACCATTCCTTTGTCTAAAATTTTGTGCACATCTCAATTATTTTTGGAGAATGAATTTTTAGAAATGCATTTGCTAGATTAAAGGATATACAGTTCTCAGGCTCTTGACCTTATTGCTAATATCATAGTCACTGTGAATATTCTAAAACTTCCTAAAGCAACAGAGAGCAAGAGAAACCGAAGGGTCAATCGTACAGCTCTAGACCTATGCCCCCAAACCCATTTCTTGGTGTCTCATCATAGGTTTCAAACCACCACTGACCTAACTCTCCTAACAGTTACTGCAGTTACTAAGACAGTTACTGCAGAGGGACACACACAGGACCAGGGGACGGGACACCTGGCTTCTGATCCTGGCTCAGCCCTTGACCATAATAAGCAAGATAGTGGGCCTTCTGGACCTAAATTCCTTCATTCATGAAACCAGGGGATCAGCCAGATAATTACGAAAGGCCCTTTCTGCTCTTCCATTGGAGAGGCAAGGAAATGGATGGACATGTAGGTAAATTATTAACTTGGTAGTTCTGATTATAGCTTGTTGACGTAAGAAACATTCAAAGGTGTGGAGAATTTTTATAAGAGGCTTTTTGAGCCAAACTGATGACAGATGCTGGGGAGTAAGATCTCAAATGCTTCGGAAAATAACAGTTTTGCAGTTTTTATGCATTGGAAATTAAGGAGGAAAGGGAAGGAAGATTACATGAAGGTGGGAGGAAGCAAGGTGGGGATCAGATTACAGGAGAGTTAAGATTATGTGCTTCCTTGAAGGTGGCTTACGGTTTATTTCAAAGGTGCGTTAAACTATATGCACAGAAACAACAGACAGGGCTTGCTTAAGGCAAAGGTAAACCTTTTACTAAAAAGTTATGTGTCTGGGGCAGGACTGCCCACCAGACCTGCCCAGTTAGGAATTAATGAGCAGATGGCCTTGTGAGGATACTTTTCATGAAACCCATTTTTCTTTTCGTCCCCAAGGCTCCCCATGCTTTCCTTCCCCTCGGCCCAACCTCCCCATGTCTCTTACATCTTCCCTGTGCTTGGCTGCATTTCATCTTCTCCTGTTTCACTCTAAAACTCTTGGACAGGCTTCAGCTGGGTAGCTAACGATGCCTTTGGCCTTTTTGAGTCATTAGAAATTAGAAGTAATCTTTGCCCAATGTGCTCCTTTGCAGTTTATCTGGTGCCTTTGAAATGCAAATCACTCCTACCTGCAGTTGGGGAGAACGGGACTCCCAACCTGCTCCACAACCTACTCCGCTCTACAACCTACTCCACGGCACAAGGAGCAGGCCTCTGCGGCCTGCTTCCCAAGATCAAAGGGGCATTGTTCATCTAAAGTCACCACCAGAAAACCTCGATTAGGGAGTACTTCTGTCCCCATCAACCTTTAATATCAAACCTCTCAACAAGGGTAGGACACAGGGTACCTGGCCACTGGGCTCAGCCGTGTCAGGGGACGTAGGCTCCAACAGCTTCCGTGGTACATTTGCAGTCTCTGCCTTCCTCCTGCAGGAGCTAGTCCTGGCTGGACAGTGGAGGTCAGCAAGCTCTCTGGCTGGAGGCGGGTGGTTTGTGATCTTGCTGATCTCCTCAGGTTTCCACACTTCTCACTTGGGTTACCTGGGCCCCTGCCTTCTCTTTTTAGTGATGTCCCATGGACAGACACACGCCTTATCTCCGCCCCCTCCTGGAGTCCCACGAAAATGATGTCAACGAGTGCAGAAAACACCAACCACATGGACAGAGGGAACAAGACACTACCCAAACCCAGAGATGCTCCCCAAATTTTAGAAGCTGGAAAACAAATGGATTAGTGGTAACTGATTTAGCAGAGAGAAGCATGATCTAACGTTCTTCAGTAGGTTGAGTAAACAGACTACAGAAGAGACAACAGCAAACAAGAGATGTCAGCAAGTTCTAAAAGCCCAACAGATAGTGTCGGACTGAGAAGAAGAAAAGCGAACCTAAATTCCTTCCTTGGACCAACCAGAAACAAGCTGTTATGAGCCCTAGAACGATGGGCAGGCTGCGAATGTGAGTTCCCATTTTTCTCTGGAGTTGAGGATTCAGAATGGGGCTGAAAACTGGAGTACTAGCTAAATGCCTTCATGGGGGGCAGCTAGACTTCCAGAGAGGTGCAGGCACACCTGACCGCACCCACTTTGACAGCATGCTGGGAGCTGACTCTCTGACGTCGCTGAACTACAGAGGATGTCTATCGTCTTGGAAACACCAGATGCGCTGAAAAGAGGACGATGTTGGGTCTTAGAAGCAAGGGGTAAAGTAAAAGTATATCCAGCTGGAGAGTGACACAGCCCCCGCCCCCAGGCCCTTACCTCTGCCTGCCTCTCCCAACCGGTGGCACCCAGCTTAGACCCCATCTCCCCGTGTACATTTTGACAAGAGAATGGAGCAGTTCCCATAGCAGAAATTGTTAAAAATAAGCAAAAAGGATCTGTGAATACTGACATTTGAAAGTTCACCCAAACAGCCAGTCAAGTCCCTCTCTCCCCTACACCGTCACATTATATGAAAGCCTACAAGTTAGCAAACTCCACACATGCGCACAAAGCTATTTAGGGCCTCACTCTCAGATACAGATATACAGCCAAAGATCATCCCATTTTTGAAGAAAGTCTCTAATATGAGCCAAAACAATTTGTAAAAGGGAGCCCAGACCAATCAGAAGACCCTTATCTGAAAGTTAGGAATCCCAGAGTAAATTTTCAGAGGAACCACACAAGAAAATTTCCCAGAACTAAAGGATATAAAGTTTTTTAGCGGAAATTGTTCTCTAAGAGCCCAACACAATGTATAAAAAAGATACATTGTTATGAAATTTAATAATGGTAATATAAAGAGGATAACCTAAAAGTTTTCAGGGGAAAAAAAAAACCAAAAAGCTAGAACTAAAAACACATAAAAACAGTGTCTTAAGAATTCTGAGGGAAAGTGTTTTTCAAATAGCGAATATTATACTCATCTAAATTATCTGTCAAATGTAAGTTGAGAAGAAAAGTTCAGACTTGAAAGATCTAGTCCATGGCCAAACCACCCTGTGCTTGCCCAATCTCACCTGATTTTGGAAGCTAAGCAGGGTTGGGCCTCATTGGTATTTGGATGGGAGACCATCTGAAAATAATGGGTGCCATAGGCTTTTTGGGGGAGGGAAGAAAGCTCTCAAAAACTTATGTCCCATAAATCCTTCCTTAGGAAGTAGAATGTATTCCTGCAGAATGTATTCCACCAAAATGAGAGACTTAAGAAAGTTGAGGATATGGGATATGGCAAAGACGGAGTAATGGGGACCAGATTAAAAAAAAAAATTATAAGCGTTTATTTGAACCAAACTATTGACATATGGTGGAGGGCCAGGTCTCAAATTAATGCTGCGACGTAAGGAAGTTTGAAGAAAGCAAGGTAGGGATCGTGTTACAGAACAGGTAAGATTGTGTGCTCTCTGGAGGGTTAACGCCCCCTTCAAGAGGTATGACTTCAGATATTTCAAAAGTATGTTAACCCGGATTCACAAGAACAATGGACAGGACAGCTTAAAACCTTTCACTGCAGAAGTTATAGGCCTGGGGTGTGATGACCCACCACCACCTGCCCAGTTAGGAGTTTATGATCCGATCACCCTGCTTGCCATAGCACCGATGAAGACCAGATATACCCTCCCACCTGAAACAAAGGAAGAATCAGACAAAATCTATGAAACCATGAAACCTCAAGATATCGGACACCAGGCGACAAAGGCCAGTGGTCTCTGAGAGATGAGAGACAAAGCGAGCCCTCCAGGGCAGGGAGAGTTCCTCCAGGCAGAGCTGAGATGGAACTGGAAGTCTAGACAATCAAAGCCACTGGCATTTATAGAATAGAAGGTTTGAGTACAGAGAGCTGCACAGAGAGAAAATGAGAGATCCGAAGAGGGTCCCCTCAAGCTTTCCACTGAGCACTGTAGCCTCTCATGCACAGAGGATACACTCCAAGACCCTCAGTGGACGTCTGAAACTGTGGATGGTACTGAACCCTATAGATACTACGTTTTAGTCTACACATACATACCTATGATAAAGTTTCACTTACAAATTAAACACAGTAAGAGGTTAACAGCAATAACTAATAACACAATAGAACAATTATAACAATGTACTGTAATAAAAGTCATATGAATGTGGTTTCTCGAGCTTCCCAGTAATTTTTATATTTTTCAGTCCAAACCTATTTCTGAATCTGTGTAAACCATCCCTCACTTGCAGTAAATGGTGCCATTCTTTTCAGGGGATCCCTCGCTGAAGTCTTCATCTAGGCTCAGAAGTTCCTGGCGCAACACATTGCCATCACTCCAGACGCATTTCCTGTTTATGTCTTCCACCCAAAGATGTAACGCCTGTAAGCGCTTAGCACGCACTGTGGTTGTAACTTTTGCAACCTGAGGTGCGACAGCAAAACTAGCATGAATTTCTTTTTCCTTCTTCACCGTTTTGCCGGTAGAAGATACCTCCTTACCGTAGATCTTAGCAAGCCCGGCATACCATTTTTTCCTTTCTTTATTAAGTCGAGAACTTTCACCTTTTCCCTTTTACAGAAGCATTTTACAGTTTCTTTTTGGGATATCCAAACTGCCACCGTCATTCCTCTTGCACTTTGGGGCCATGATGGAGTACAATAAGGGTGACTTGAACACAAACACTGCGATGCCATGACAGTCGATCTAATAACCCAGATGGCTACTAAGTGAAGAACGGGACAGGCAGGGGGCAGATCCAGTATGGAGATGCTGGACAAGGGGAGGATTCACAGTCAGGGAGGGATGGAGCCAGATGGCACATGATTTCCTCACGCTACTCAGAACAATGTACAATTTAAAACTTACGAGCTGTTTATTTCTGGAATGTCCCATTTAATATTTTTGACCACACATGACTGTGGGTAACTGAAACCTCAGAAAGTGAAACTAAGGAGAGACTACTGTACTTACTGTATATGTGTGAGCAAGCTACCCAAGGTCAAGGAGGGAACTATTGAAGGGATGAGAGGGAATGGGGCTGGTACTACTGCCATTCCCCAGTCAGACTGCAGTCCTGTGATTCATGAGGTTTTAGCTAAAGTACTAAGAAGGGTTTTGCTCCAGTCATGGGGAAAAATTAACCCTAGACAACCCATCGTTTTGATTTAACCTCACAAAGATTAAAAGCAAAAACCAAAAGTGTCGTTCCCATGGAATTTCACCTCAACTCAGAAACTAATTCAAGAATAGTTTCAGAAATTCAAAAGTATCCAGCACCTAACATGAGTAAAATGTATGAAAAAGAGAAATAATAAATAAAATGCCTGGATAAACATACAATTATAATTGATATTTCTTTAAAAGTTAACACTAATTCCAGGAAAAATATTAACAATATATTGTGAAGTTGACAACATATAAAGAAGTACAGTGTCTGAGAATGTTATCACAAAGGTCGAGAGGGAAGATATGGCAATTTATTTTCGTAAGGTTGTTAGACCTCAGAAGGGACCCTGGGCCAGAGCTGCTCAAAGCTGGTCCAGGGTTTCTGACCTTCAAAAACCAATGACAAAAATTCTTAGAAAACTATGAATAGGGAAGGACTTCTTTCATCAGGTAAGGGGCATCTACAAAACCCCTAAAATTAACATCATACAAAGACTGAATGATTTTTTTCCCAATGTCAGGTTCAAGGCAATGAACATAGTAGAAACCATTGCACAAAGGAAAGAAAAAGAATCAAAAGACACTTAGATCAGAAACAGAGAAAACTGTCTTTATTTACAGATGACATGACCATCTACAGAGAAAACATTTTTTGAATCCAACAAAAATGCTGCTGAAACGACTGAGTTTAGTAGACTTTGCAGTATACAAGATCAACATACAAAAATCGGTTTGTATTTCTAGAGACTGGCAGTAAAAATCAGAAATTGAGATGTAAAAATCAATATTGTTTACACTAGCATCAAAAATATTAACATGTGAAGTTTACTCTTTGTTAATTATACCTCCATAAAGTTGTTAAAAACAAAAAGAGCTAAAAGCCCTTTAAAAAAGAAAAATACCTTGACTATAGGACGTTGGGAGTCCAATACCAGAAATTGGGGATGGAAACGCACAGGAAGATGGCGAGGAGAAGGCCTAGGGTTCAGCTGGTCACGAGAGGACTCACACTCCAGATCAGAAGAGGAGGGGGGAGGAAGGGTGTCTCCGAGGAAGACGTGAAAGAAGTTTACTTGGTGTGTTTGAGTGCACTAATTAAAATACAAAGGAAATGCAGCTGTATTGGAGCGTTGGAGGATACATTAAGGATAGATGCATAGGAAGCGCAGTAAACAGAATGAGGCTATTACGAATTCTAAAGAATGCCAAAAAGTTGTATAAGCTGGGAAATGTCACGGGAGTACCAAAAGGGGCTCCATTCCAAACACATTTACATAAGCCTAAAAATGTAAGTAAAGACTATTTATTTATTTTGTCTTACAATTTTTTTATTAAGTTAATTCAAGTGACATTGGCTAATAACATTATATAAGTTTTAAATGTACAATGCTATAATGCATCGGCTAAGATTCTTTTTTTAAAATTCTATTTTACTGACTATGCTATTACAATTGTCCTGATTTGCCCCCTTTGTTCCTCTCCACCCAGCATCCCCACCCCCTCAGGCAATCCCCACACCGTTGTTCATGTCCATGGGTCATGAGTATACGTTTTTGGCTACTCCATTTCCTATGCTGTACTTTACATCCCCAGGGCTACTCTGTGACTACCTATCTGTACTTCTCAGTCCCCTCACCTCTTCATCCATTCCCGCACACCCCCCTCCCACCTGGCAACCTTCAAAGTGCTCTGCCTATCCATGATTCTGTCTCGGTTCTTCTTGTCTGCTTAGTTTGTTTTTTAGATTCAATTGTTGATAGATACAAATTGTTGCCATTATATTGTTCATAGTTTTGATGTTCCTCTTTCTCTTCTTTCTCTTAAGAAAGTCCCTTTAATGTTTCATATAATAATGGTTTGATGATGATAAACTCCTTTAGTTTTTTCTTACCTGGGAAGCTCTTTATCTGCCCTTCAATTCTAAATGATAGCTTTGCTGGCTAGAGTAATATTAGTTGTAGGTCCCTGCTTTTCATGACTTTGAATATTTCTTTCCAATCCTCTCTAACCTGCAAAGTTTCTTTTGAGAGATCAGTTGATAGTCTTTTGGGAACTCCCCTGTAGGTAACTAACTTCTTTTCTCTTGCCACTTTTAAGATTCTCTCTTTATCTTTAACCCTTTGGTATTTTAATCATGATGTGTCTTGGCATGGGCCTCTTTGAATCCACCTTGTTTGGGACTCTCTGTGCTTCCTGGACTTGCATATCTATTTCCTTCACCAAATTAGGGAAGTTTTCTTTCATTATTTTTTCAAATAGATTTCCAATTTCGTGCTCTTTCTCTTCTCCTTCTGGCACCCCTGTGGTCCGAATATTGGCCCCCTTGAAGTTGTCCCAGAGGTTGCTTACACTATCCTCACTTTTTTGTATTCTTTTTTTCTTCGTATTGTTCTGCACGGTTGGTTTTTGCTTCCTTATGTTCCAAATCATTCATTTGCTTCTCGGCTTCATCCATTCTATTGTTGTTTCCCTGTAAATTGTTCTTTATTTCAATTAGTGTATCCTTCATTTCTGACTGGATCTTTATTATACTGCTGAGGTCCTCGCTAAGCTCCTTGGTCATTCTTATAACCAGTGTTTTGAACATAGTGTTATCTGCATCTGAGAAATTGTTTATCTCCATTTCGTTTAGCTGTTGGGTGGAGTGGTGCCTCTGGGGATCTCCAAGGTGGGTCAAATAGTGTTAGCCAGGTTGATGGAGTCTCAGATATGGCACCAACTTGCCAACTCTATGGATCTTTGGGGGCAGGGTTCAGAAAAGACACAATGGCCTCTGCTCGCCTTGATGCCAGACACTTCAGTTTCTCCTTGTATACCACTGGTACGCTTCAAGCTGCCACCCTGATGCTGGACCTCAGAGGGAGTGAGTCTGTTTAGGTGAGCCCATGTGTGGGTTCTTTAAGAGGAATGTTTGGGGTTCTAGAAGTTTCTTTCACCTACTCAAACCCCACTGGTTTTTGCAGTCAAAAGTTGTGGGGACTTATCTTCCTGGTACCGGAACCTGGGACTGGGGGGCCACATATGGGGCTGGGAATCCTCATTCCTGAAATAGCCCTCCTGAATTTTTACCCCCTACACGTCAGCGTGGGACCAGCTCATTCTGTGCCTGCGGCCCTCCTACCATTCTGGATGGATGTGGTTTCTTTAATTCCATAGTTGTCATTCTTCCACTCAACTCAATTTCTGATCATTCCGAGTGATGGTTGTTCTATATGTTAGTTTTAATTTTGATGTGGCTGAGAGAAGAGGTGAGCCATGTCTGCCTATGCTGCTGCCATCTTGACCAGAAGTCCTAAGATTATTTAGCCAAAAGTCAATATGGGAGAAAGGGAGAAGGAGAAGTGGAAATTGGCGTGCAGCTGAGTGCTTGCGTAGAGTGTAGAAGAGGGCTCAGTTCCATTACCAGGAAGTCAAAAGACGAAAACCTTAAAGTCTTATGTGAGGCGACGGATATGCTAACCAACCTGGTTGTGGTACTCATTTCACAATACACACATGTGTTGAGTCATCATCACACTGTATACCTTAAGCTTACATGATGTTATATGGTGATTTTATCTCAATGAAGCTGGAAACAATAGCAGCATAAATGTATTGTGTAGACAGATGGGAGTAAATACCAGAGACCAGGCTGAAGGGAAGAAAGTAGTCGCCCCTGAGGAGTGGGAATAAGGGTAGGAAAAAGCCAGGCGGCAGACTACTGGTTGTCATCAAAAGCCAATAGTCTCTGACTTTTTAAACTATATACAAACATCCCTGTGACCCACAGATTTAAGAAACTGCCTGGAAAGGATCCTGGGAGAACATCAATAACAATGAAAACAATGGTTTTGGCTCTTCGTTTTGCCCCCCTATTTGTAGTTGTCCAGAGTTTTTCCAAGTCTATTTATTACTTTCATAAAAAATGTTAAATGAGTCAATAAATGTAAGTGCACAAAACCCATCCTGTTTACAGTTTGTAATAAGGTAGAGGAAAAGACTTGGAAAAGAAAGTAGAAACCGAGACGGAAAACCCCGGAGCAGCTCTGGCTGGGAAACCGCCCGGGAGCACTCCAGGATAGCGGCCGAGCCTCCTGAGAGCCACGAGCTTGCTGACTACCGCAAGGGGCAGACCTCTACGGCCCCTACACACATACTACAACAACACCAGCAACAACACAGCTTTGAAGGCTGACCTGCAATTCCTGCCATTGCTAACGGGTTGCCTTCCCATGCTGACAACTTAACCTGAAAACACCTCCAGTTTCGTAACTTCAATGTTCCAGGGATGTCTCCTTTAGAAGGAAAGTAAGAGGTAAGAGGGGGCAAGGTGAATGCAAAGGGAAATGAGAAAGAGTTGAGGTCTATTCTAAAGAGAACTTCCTAAAAGTTTCCAAAGGAAAAAGTTAGAAAATGGGCCCTTTGCCCATGTCATCTCACTGGATTTCAAAAATGATTCACAATCCCCCTCTGACAGAAAAGAATTCAAGTGCCACGAGAGGTCGAAGAATATTTTCAGGTTCACCAAAGTCAGAATTTGAACCCAGGACTCGTCCCGCCTTCCTCAGCCCCCCTTCTTCTTTCTAGGCTTCCCTCGTTTTTTTGGCGGGGTGCTTTTTTTTGTTTTTTGTTTTTGTCCTTTGGAAGCTATTTATATGGCACCCAGGCAGACACTGAACCCTGGTCTGGGTCTTCACTCCAATGGGAGATCTGGAAAGTAAAACAAACAAACAAACAAATAAACAAACAAACAGTACAGTCTCAGATACTTGTTGAGACTGTGGAACAGATAAAACAGGGAGCTGCGATAAAACTGGGCCACGGTGGGGGCGGGGCGCTTTGCAGTAGGCCCTCAGGGAGGGCCTCAGAGGAAGCAGTATTTGAACTGAACCCTGAATGACGAGCTGTGGAAAGATTGATTTAGGAGCAAAGCATTTCAGGGACAGGGAATAGCGAGTGCAGTGACCATGAGATAAAAGTGAAAACAAGTTATTCAATTCCAAACCCAGGTTCTTCCTCCCATCCCACGCTGAGCCCATTGGCAGGGATCCGAACACTGTTACGGATATGACCGCCCGCCCTGCCTGGTGTGGGGTTCCCTGGAAAGCCGGCTTTGAAGCCGAGATTAGAGCGCAGGGAGATTACCACGCTCGGCCCTTGGGCACTGCACCTGAGAGGAGTGGGGGCAGCGGGGCTGGTGAGAGGGAGGGGTGGATCTCCGCTGCAGTCTCAAGACACTTTGCACAAGGTCCCCGACCTTGGCGTAGCAGACAGGCTGCGGTTGAGAATTCCACCATCTCTGGAGCTTTGCTCCCCTTGTAATGAACTCCTGGGCCCGATACTCAGCCTTTCCTGCTTTCAGTTTGCAGAAGGTGATTGTCTCGTGTTGTGCTACCGAAGAGGTCTTCCGGCTTTCACGCTTGGCCTTATGGACCAATCACCCTCAGCCCTTCATTGCCTGAACTGTTCTCAGCAACAGCCGCCCTACTCCATTGCCCTCCTTCCTGCCTGCCTCTCAAACACCTGAGAGCTTGTCCCCCTGATGGGTTCCTCTTCATAGATACGCCCACCAAGTTCATCCTGGAACTTTTAACAGTTGTCTGAGGCAAGTAGGGGGCCCCTAAGAACAAATGATGGGCCCTCACGGCGGGCTGGCTGGTGAGTGATAGAACTCCAGACTGTAGGGTAGAGTCTGCTTCCTCGAAGCGTTTCTGGAACCGCCATCTCTGAGCGGGAGATGGGAGGTGCAGTAAGTTTATTGGGGAATGCCTTTGGGATCAACCCCTGGGGACAGCGAAGGAGGTAAGGTGTGCCAGAAGGAGCCAAACTCTGATGCCTTTGGCAACAACGGCCTCTGCGAATGTCACAGGGAGGGCAACAGCTGGGGTGGCTCTGCAGAGCTATTCCAAAATGAAGCGGGGGGCCGGTCATTTGTACCCCATTATCAATCAATCACTGTCTTGGGCTGCCTTAAGGGAGGGATCCATAACTTTGACTTCAGCCAATGGCAGTGTCCAGGGAGGGGCTCAGCTGGGAGCCATGAGCAGGCACGAGGGCTTCGGTCCTGAAGGGGGTTCTGGGGAGTGTGCAGGGACAGCCACCGCAGCCCCACTTCGGACACTTCTAATGCAAAGAACAATTAGCTCCCTTTCCTTTCAAAGAACAAAAAGCATCCATAAAATCAACATCTGGAGGCCGGGAGCCCGAGGCCCATTACAAGTAGCAAAAAAATTTGGACAGGATGCATTTAATCTTGAGTTAATGGTACAATGGTCCGCCAAGATAAACTTCTCAACCTCAACATATTTTATTTTGAAAAAAAATGTTATTGTCAGGTACAAGGGAAATTCCTCCTCACTTAGACCGCTGTGCCAGATGACATCATGGCTGGATGGGGCCACTTGTTGGATGTGTTATCTTTTTCATCTGAGTAGAGCTCTCCCCCACAGACCCATCTCCCCAAAAGCTGGCCTCAGTTACTAAGTAAATCTGGCCTCTGACAGCTGCAGGAAAGGAAAGAAATGTGACTTGAAAACAGACATTTTTGGATGTCATGTTTTTAAACACCAGATATGTTGGATTCCCTCCCCCCACACCACTGTTCAGAATGGAAATCAAGCGGTAATTAAAGGGAGCACTTTGAACCTAGTTTGCATTCCTTGCATTTTGTCTTTGAGCACCTACTATGTGGTCAATGTGGTGGTAGTTATTAATAATAATGACCACTGTCCACTGACTGTTATGGGCCCGGCGCTGTGTGGGTATTCATTTACATACTTGTAAGGACTGCAGGAGGTAGATGGATGTGAAAATGTCCCAATTGTCTAGAAGGAGACAGGAAGGTTCAGCGAGGTTCAGCAACCTAAGCGAGTCAGTGGTGGAAACTCTTCTGTGGCACAGGCCTTTGGTGTTAAAGTTCAAGGGCTTTCTGTCCATCATGGAGTTTGGCAAAGCGAAGAAACTTAATAAATGCATGTTGAAGGAAAGGTTGCTTCACTTGGGTGAACAGTGGGGGTGGGGACGGTAGTTCTTACCCAGCCCTGTGCCTGCTTCCGCACCATACGGGTCGGCTTCTCGGGAAGATGCTGGCACTCTTGCAGGACTCTGCAAACTCTAGAGCTTTCTAAAGCTGCCATCAGCAGTCCAGGCCTGGGCAGTAATCTCTACTGTCAGAACGGGAAGTTCATGCCCAGGAACGGGGCTGCCCCTTGGCCCTGAGAGGCCAGTTCTCTGACCCAGCACAGCTGTGGGTGACTGGTGTGTTTACCCCCCCCCACCCCCCACCCCCGCACAGAAGCAGGAGGGCTCATGGGCTTGGTTCTCCCAGCCCCACCCTTGGGAGCTTTCCTTGAGGGCTGTGATAGAGCTAAGCTAGAATAAGACAGGAGACAGAAAGGGGATAGTCGTAGAGCCCACCTTCATCACAGAATCTCAAAGCACACAGTGAAGTGCTGGGAATAAGAACCATCTTAGCTTTGGGTATGGTTCGGTGTCAAATCCTGGATGTATAGTCACTTTTTGGGAGACATTTTTCAGCTCAGTGAAGATGTCAGGGCTGAGATTCCTGGTCCCATTTTAGATAAAGGGATTGAGACTCAGAAGAGCTACCTGAGTTGCCAGGATCACCCTGAAGCACCAAGGCCAGGGTCTCCGCCAAGTCCACAGCTCTTCTTGTCTCTCACCCCCATGGCATCTGAGCCAGAAATCTGGGAGGGAACAGCGTATTCTAGCAAAGCGAAGACAGGCTTTGAAGTCCGAAGAGCTGGGCTTGAATGCTGGCTCATGCGCGGAGTAATCTTGTATAAGTTACCCAGCTCTTCCTAGCCTCCCTTTTCCCACCTGCAGAATGGAGCAAGTGATCTCGTATCAAAGAGATTGTTCTGAGAATGAAGAGATAGCATAGCTGTAAAGAAACTGGCCCATGATATTTGAAATAAAGCTGACAACTCTTTCTCCATTCTCCAAGAAGTGCGATTATTCCTGCACAGCCGTGGGATGATTATCATATAATTTATTTTTACCAGTCTTACTCTAAAAATAAGTTGAGGAAGCTGATGTAATGACAAGCCCAAAGTGGAAGGATCTTTGTCCCTTCAACCTTTGCTCTCCAAGCGTCAGTGCCGGTGGGTTTGTCCTCTCATAGACGCAGGAAATAGAAGAACGAGGCGTTCTTCGAACAGGCCCTGTGGCAGGCTGAGGGGGACCAAGCTTAGCATGGTCTGCTTCTCCCCAGGATTCTTCCTCACTTGGTGTTGGGCTTCTTGCTTGACTGTGCTGATCTTACTGATAAGCATTTTCAATGTTCTTCCCTCTGCCAGGGACACTCTCCGTCTGGCTAACTTAGCTGGAATGTCACTTCATTCATTCGTTCGTTCGTTCGTTCATTCGTTCGTTCAGTACAGTGTGCTGTTACATTCTAGTGGCGAGACAGTCAAGCAACAAGTGCTCATGTGCGTGTGGTATACAGCCATGCCCCCTTATCCCCCCTTATCCGTGGGGGAGGCATTCCAAGACCTCCAGGGAATACCGGAAATCCAGGAGGGTGCCAAACCCTATCTATGCTATAGTATTTTCCTATCCATACCTATGGTAGGGTTTAATTTATAAATTGGGCAGAGGATGAGATTAACAACAGCTAAAAATAAAATATGATAATCGTAACAGTGCACTGTATCTCTCTCTCACAGTATCTTATTGTACTGTACTCACCTTTTCACTTAAAGGAAACACTTTACGACTTCTCTTTGACATATTTGAATTGCTAGCAGAACGACTCTTGCACTTTGGGGACATTATTAAGTAAAATTAGAGGGACTTGAACACTGGCACAGATATACCACAACAGTCAATCTGATAACCGAGATAGCTACTAAGTGAGGAATGGGGCAGTGTGAGATTCCATCATGATACTCAGAAAGGAATACAGTTTAAAACTTATGAATTACTTATTTCTGGAATTTTCCATTTAATCTTATTGGACTGTGGTTGACCCCCGGTATCTGAAACCATGGAAATCGAAACCACAGATAAGGGGGACTACTGTCCCCCTTGGATATATATGATTTCTGCTCCTGAGAAGAGCTGTGAAGAACAAAAGAGCCTGGCACAGGTGTAGAGGGTGGTGGTGCCATCATAGACATGGTGCTCAGGGCACATGTGTTCAGACTGAAGTCCAGGTGGAAGTGAGCGATGGAGGGGGTGGGCATGGGCATCAAGGTGGGGGCGTGGATCAAAGGCAAACACCTTAGTGGAAGCAAACTTGGAGTGTGTGGAGAGAAAGAGGAAGAGTGCCCAGGTGCCCCTAGCCCTGGCTGGACCTGGAACCTGAGAGGCCATTGAGGGGGGACCTGATTGTCTTTGTGAACTTCCTCAAGCTCTGACATTCTAGGAGTCAAAGAGCCCTGAGCGCCTGGCTAGCTGGACAGAGAAGGGAGGTTTTAGAACCAGGTGTTCCAGTTAGCCTAGATGAGCCTGTGCTCTGCTCCTTGGCGCAGACCACCTGTCCAGGGCCAGATGGGCACACGTGGGACTGTGCACACCCGTCACTGTCAGCCTAACTCAGAGATGGCAGTCTAGATAACCCACTCTAAGACAGACCCCGGGGGTCCTCATACTCATCTTCCCACTCAGGGCACTATTCTGCTGTCTTAGTCCCCAGCCCTGCCACGGCCAGGTACCACATACACTGGGTGGTTTAAAGCAACAGCAACATATGCCCTCATGGTCCTGGAAGCGTGAAGTCTGCAATCACGATATTGACAGGACCACGCTCCCTCTGAAAGTTTCTGGTGGTTTTCTGGCAACTTTGGGATCCCTGGATTTGCAGCTACATAGTTCCAATTCCTGCCTTCGTGGTCACATGACATCTCCCTGTGTGGTCTGTCTTCACATGGCTATCTTTTTATAAGGCCACCAGTCAGGTTGGATTAGGCGTCCACCCTACACCAGTATGACCTCGTCTTAACTAATTACAACTGCAACAACCCTATTTCCAAGTAAAGTCACATTCTGAAGTCCTGGGCGGTAGAACTTCAGCATATCTTTTTTTTTGGGGGGTGGGGAGTGGGGAGGGGGCACAATTCAGCCCATAACCCCTTCCCTGCCACCCAGAGGGGCCTTTGGGCTTCCGATGGACACTCGCACGGATGGAGGCATGTAGCCTTAGCTGCAGCAAGCTCTGTGGCTGGAGAGTTCCCTCTTCACCCTGTCTCCCTCCTCCAGTCCTCCCTCTCTCCCAGAAATATTTATCAACGAATTAACACATTCCAGGAACGGGGCCAAGCCCTGGGTGCCCAACAGTAAACAAAACAGATGGAGGGAAAGGCTGTCATTACGTCATCCTCGCCCACGGGTCCTAGGTTCCCTCAGGGCCACACACAACACCCCGGCCACTCCCTGAATGTGGCCCTTTAGATACCCGAAGGCCGCAGTGGGCTCCCTGAGGCGCCTGTGGATGAACACCTTTGGTTTCCTTATTTATTCTGCATCATAGGGTGATAGGAGCTTGGTGGTCCGGACCAGGCACAGTTGAGAACGACAGTGTATGCTACGATAAGGACACTGAGGCCACAGGTGCACACCAGAAGTGTCCTGCGCTGGCTGCAACATATGGTCATGTCATGGGCCACAGTCTCCAGGTCCTTCCTCAGCCCAGCTGCTCTCTCTGGGTGTTTTCTAGCCTGTCTCTTCTTAAATCACTGTTAAATGCATCTCGCATAGTGGGAAAAACCAAACAGGTAAAGAGGTCATTTCAATAATGTGTCGAACACTGTCGCAGAGACATGAGGATGTTATCTGGGGAACCCAGAGGGAGATCCAATGGACTCTTTCTGAAAAAGTAGGGATTGGCTTCACAGGGGGTCTGATATTCGAAAGGGGTCTTCGCAGGTGAGCCGACGTTTCCCCTGTCAGTATCGGAGTGGGGCACCTCGGGAAAGAACATCCTTGTCAGGTCTCAAGGTAGAGCAGAGAGTGGGCTCCCTGCTCGCCTGTTGCGATTTTTTGTTTTTTCTTTTCAATTACAGTTGACATACAATACTACGGAGACTGACATCCTTTTTCATAGAGGCCCCTGAGATCGCCTCTGTTGCTGGCCTGTTTTGGGCTAATCTAACCCTACATTATCATGAGAAGGACGCACCTGCCCTGGACGATAGCAGTTCATTCCCACTTCTGACCTTCTGATATGTTCTAAGGAAGGGCAGCCAGCAGACAGGCCAAATTTGGCAAATAAGCCATCGGCGACCTGGTCCGGGATCCTTCATGTTTCCAAGCCCCTGTGAGAGTGAGCCGTGGACAAACATTTGCTGAGAACGAGCTTCATTGGCAGGTCCGTGCTGGTCTCTGGGGAAGCAACCGTCACCCACTGTCACCACTCTCAAGGATGTCATCCGAGTGAGCGAGGTGCAGCGCGTGCAGGCAACGAACTGTAAAGTCATGACCAAATATCTAGGGATGGTTACACACCTTTATATCTGGGGAACACAGGGAACGTTGTCAGTAATTCCAACGAGAGGTGCCTGGTTGGCTTTCACGGAAGACCTTGGAGCGCTCTGATGGCCCGGGCAAATGTCAGGGTGGAGACGGGGTGGCCCAGAGGTGTGAACACAGAGGAAATGAGTGAGAGGAGAACAGGCCTGGGGCTGGCTTGTGGTGCAGAGGAGGGCGAAGCAGGGGCAGGGCAGGGAGATGTGTCAGAATGCTACAACAAGGAGCTGCTGGGCGAACGGGCCACCGTCGTGCGAGGACAACCACCCACAAGCCGGCCTTCCCTCTGGCCAGGGTCTAAATGCAAGCGTGGTGACTGCCCAGGGCAGAGGTGAGAGCAATGAGGAGCCAGGCAGGTCCCGCAGGCCCCGCAGCCGGAGCTCCCAGCACCGCCTCTGGGTAGCCTTGCTGTCCGCTGCACCCTCTGCTCCCACCCGCCTTGGGAGGCTGGCCTTTCAGTAGCTGCCAGGCATCCCTCCCCCGATGTGGGCGGTGGCGGTTCTCTAGAGTGATGACTCACCACGGAGCTGGCCTCCGTCCAAACCCACAACCCTGGCTGACGAAGCCACGAGCAAATCCTCACCGGCCCTCTCAAAGCGCGGCCTGCCAAAGGGGCTCGTCTTAAACAGACATTGAAACCAGGGGTGTGGGAACCAGCAGTGGCTGGGGGAGACGTTCAAACACCAAAGCGGCCTTCGGTGTCGTGCCTTCTTGTCTTAGGCGAGAGCGCAGTTCTTCTGGGCTGCTGACATGCCCGTCTCCTGGTGCTCAAACATCACCCGTGTGGGGAGGCCTTCCCAGCTGCCCTGGGTGGACAGAGCCTCTGCCTTCCACGCGCTGTGGTCTCCTGTAGCGACATCTAGAGAAAGGTATTGCAGCCGGTGGTCTCTGGGCCTTCACCGCTGCAGAATGTGAACCCCCTCAAGGCGGGGAGCGTGGCTTCCTCATTCAGGGTCCTCAGACGGGGCCCCCAGGGGGTGGCCACAAATGCGGACAGTAGAACAGTGAGGAAAAGAGGAAGGAAGTGGATCAAAAAAACCCCCCCCAAACCGCATGATGGAATAAAATCATGTATTCACAGAGATTAGAGAGCCTGAACGGGGCTGCATCTGAGTTTGCTTGTGTTCTTGTAGGCCCCATGCGTTCAGGCCACTTCAGAATTATATTTTATGGCTGTACTGGTACAAAGACAAATGTCATCGGGCACAATTCACGGTTATATATTCATTATAATTATGATATTCATTTTTTTCTTCTGATTTTAAAGGTAGTTGAACTTAGGACATTTCCATGGGCTCCTTAAAGTCCAGCGGGCGCCAGGCACTGTGCTCCCTGAGCGCCAACAGGCACCCGGCCATGAGCCTTGAACACAACGGTCACACAGCAGTGAGCGGTCCCACCAGGGCCCCAGCCAGTCAAAACCCACCCTTTGCAGGTTCCAGTTCCTGGATGCCCGCTGCTATGTCCGACATTAGCCCTTTGATTGCTGGATCTTAGGAAGGGCCAGTGGCTCTGGAGGGAGGTAGGGATCGTCACCCTGTGACTCTTCACCAACTAGTTTGGAGGGATATCAATATTTGAAAAGTGGGCATGGACGACCCGGTACCTTTGATAAACCCTGGTCGGAAGGAGAAATAAAAGATGGTCACCGCCGAGATACAAGACGAAAAAGAGGAGGAGCAGGCCTGGCTGCCAGGTTTCTGACCTGGGCCACAGCTAAGTGCCATGGTGGCGTGTCAGCAGGGGGAGAGTGCCTAAGGGGAAAGACACTGAGTTCATTCAGGGACACACTGAATGTGAAGGGTCTCTGGGTTCCAGAAGGCAGTGCTTGTGAGCGTTGAAGGGGTGGGTGGAGTTTTTTAGGAATTAAAGGGAGGATGCAGAGGCCTAGAAGGTTCAGTTGGCACACAGTAGGCCCTTAATAAATGTGTCCTGGGCTGAATGAGAACCCCCAGGGCTAGAACTTCAGCTCCAGGCTCAGGGGATGTTTGGGAGGACCCCACACAGGCTAGCTTTAGGGGGATGCACAGAACACCCTTTGTGTGATTATGATAGAAGCAGACAACTGGAGGGCATATTTCAGCTCAAGGCACCCAAGATGTGGGGCCGCCTGGGCTTACCACTGTCAGAAGTCAGTGTAGGGGCTAGCAAGAGCTTGTCTTGTTGTTTTGAAGATCTGGGAGGCATCAGCATAAGAAAATGCATTTTCCTAACCCTGGAGCAATACTTATTTTCCCTTCATGTCTATTTCCCTAAAACTCTGTTGATACATATTATATAATCACATTGTTTAAATATTTGAGAGGGTGATTACACCACCATTCAAGTTTAATTGCCACTTCTGTTAACATGTCAGATGTTCTCAAGCAAAATTAATTAGGACGAAAACAATTGATTGATGGTCTTTAAAATCCAAACCCTCAGAAATTAACCAGTTTCACAACCCAGCATCACAACTGCAAAGTGAATTTGGACAATAGACCTAATCACCTTAGGGATGTCCTCCCCTAAGACCACGTGTTCGTCCCATAAGTAAAAGACAAAAATGCAAAATGTGCATGGAGAATCATGGTATTTTCATGCAAAAATTCCGGCTTCTTAAAACCCAAAATAAAAAATAGTCATTCTGAAAAAGAAAAATCCCTTCTAGAGCAGGTCTGGTGCTTCACTCATCATCTCTCTTTGAATCCTGTGAGTGACAAGAGCCTCAGTACCCAAAAAGAGCCCCATCCATTGTTGGCTTGTTTCAGTCGTTACCAAATTCTTTATGTCATACGAGAATAGAGTTCCCAGTCACTTCCTGGTGTCACTTGTAAATTTCACTTTCTGGAACAACACAGAAAAATTCCATTCCTGATCTGAAGAGTCCTTTGAGAACTGAGTTCCCGTGGACAGAGAAACCCACTAGATCACATGCCCTGCTCCCCAGAGGTTACCCGAGGGTACGGCACTGGGAATTTATGCAGCGGACTTCACTTCACATTGCGGTGCTGTGAGCCTACAGACTTACACAATGTGAGAAATCTTTGAGAAGGAGCTCGGGACAGTTAGCTGGTGGCTGCAGCTTCACTTAGATGTAATTTGAATAAAGAAGACCACGCCCACAATCTACCCATGCCCTTGCTCATTGGGAAGATGGTGGGTGGGGGTCAGTGCAGGGGCGGAGAAGTTAACATGCTATGTTGAATATTTATTTTAAAATCAGATACTGTATACCAATACGTAGTGATTTAAAAGAAACTAAATTATACTTATGAGGTTTAATGCAGTCTTTAAGGTGGCATCAAGAAGCCTGCAGGGAGTTGCCTTTGTAAACAAATATGCGCTTCGGTCAGACTGAGTCGAATGCACTGGGTGAGAATTCCAGCTCTGCCACTTATTAACAGCGTGACCTTAGACCTTGGCTTCCTCACACGGAAAGTGGGTGTGAAAATAATTAACCTTGCAGGGTTAGAGAAGGATGAGGTGAGAAAAGCTCTGTCAGGGGCCGGCGTTCAGCCTGGGGTGGCAGCAGGTGCTCAATAAATGGAGTGACGAGGATTCTAGACTCTAATTTTAGACATGAGAGAAAATGTTCAGTTAATGTCTTTATGAAATTAAGTAATAACAACAGACATGTATAACCTATGAAAATAGATTCAAGGTCACATGTTTAAAGTCTTTGATGTTTAAAAGTCTGTTAATTGGAGAACTCACATTGAGGTGAGTGGGCGTGTGCCCGGGCCAGAGGTGCCTGTGGAGCTGGGAGGAGAGAGCGTGTCCTTTCGAGGCGGAGGCTGGGGAAGCCGCCATCGGGGTGGCGGAGGTGGCGGCTCCCGCGGTGGCCGCCGCGACTGCCACGGCTTCGGAGGCGGGGGCGGTGGGCATTTATTTCCGAGGCAGCGGTGGCTGCAGCAGCAGAGGAGGACGGGCACGCGGCAGTGGCTGTGGAGGCTGTAACGAAGGCCAAGGGCAAGGGCCTCCGGCACACGTGGGTTGATTAGTTCCTGCGTCCCCATGAAGATGACATCGTTTGTAAAGGTACCACAGACAAACATGCCGTGCCTTATGTTAATGCTTCAGTTTATGTAGAAAGCAAAGAACACATTGGAAAAATGGATGAAATATTTGGACCACTTAGACGTTTTTATTTTTCAGTTACGTGGTCAGCAAACACGAAGGCATCGCCCTTTTAAAAACTGCTGCAGAGGCTTTTACTTCGGCCTCCGGGTGAGAAGAGGCCTCCAAGAGGCAGTGGGCGAGGCAGCGCAGGAGGAGGAAGAGGAGGAGGTGGGGGAGGGGGCCGAGGCGGTGGTTTTAGAGGTGGACGAGGAGGGAGAGGCCGGAGCTTCCAAGGAGGAAGTGGTGGCTTCAGAGGGAGAGGACGTGAAGTGTCACAGTGACAGAGGAACTTCATCGGTGGCTTTCTGCATTAACCTGCAAGATCTGCTTCCATGGATCAGGAACTTGTTTCTTGAGCAATTCTTGAAGCCCTGGTTATTATATGACAGCGACACTCATTCCGTCAATGTCATACAAACACGAGTGCAACAGAATAGGCGCTTACACTCTAAAAGAGTTTGAACAAATAGTTCGATGTTTTGTATTGTGCTTGGAACTGGGGTTGTATAATAAATGGACAATTTTCATATAAAAAAAACAATACGAAGAATTTTTTAATATTAAAAATCTTTAAATAATTAATAACTAGTCACGGTTTGAAAAAATTCAAACGATAGAAAAATGACTGAAAATTCCCTTATCATCTCTCCACTCAATCCTTAATGCCAGTCCCCAAAAATTCCACTCAACAATCAGGTATGTAACCTCTCAGATACGCACATTTTCCTTCAAAAATGAGCTCAGGCTACACACTATTCTTCGGCTTCCTTTTTTACCTAATATGATATGATAGAGCTAGTCCATGGTGGACTTGACCTCCATCTCAGCCCTCTTCACGGCCATGTATTATTTTGATGGGTTTTTTAACATAGCAAAAATAACGCCAGGAAAATGGGGTATTTCCTTGAGTCCATGATTCTAAAGAGTTCTATGAAAAGGGAAAAATTCAGGTTAACATCTAACTGCTCCATCTCTAAAATGTGGCAGAGACCCAGAGAGCAGGTGGGGGAATAATCCAGATAAGACAGGGGATGCTGGGTGAGTGGGGATTGTTTTTGCACTGTTGACAATCACCCCTACAATGACACGGCATGCTCTGCCACGTATCTCAGAGTTGGCGCTGATGGCTCCAAGGATGAAGGACACTGAGCTTCAAAGACTCTTCCATGCAGCTGCGAGGCCAGGAGTTGGGAGTGAAGTGGAGGACAGGGAGCTGACCTGGCTTGTCAAGACCCTCAGTCAGCCCATGGACCATAAAATGAGCAAAGGGACACCTTGGCATCTGAGCTTGTGTCTTGTGCTGAGCTCAGTTTGGGAGGACTGCTGTCCTAGGACATCTGGCTGAAGGACTGGGCACCTCTTCATCCACAAACAGCTGTAAATGGTCCACAGCGTTTCCTGAGCATCTCCGATGTGCCAGTCCCATGTTAGACGTCATCGAATGTGGCACTGTGGAGGCTACTCTGGGGTGGCGACCAGGCTTCCATCCCAACCTGGGCACACACACCCCTCTCTGCGACACGGTCACCCTAGCCACCTGAGATGTGGCTTGGACTAGAAGGAGCTGTTCTTGGCTTGGAACTCAGACCACCAGGGCCTCCATGAGTACAGAGAGGGGGGTGGGGACCTCCCACGCTCCCGAGTTGAAGGAGGGAAAGTCTCCTGCACGCATGCTTGTGGTTGCAGCAGTGAGTGGAGAGCGTGGCATCCTCTAAGGTTGACCTTGGGTTGCTATAGAGCAGAATGAAGACAAGGGGACAAGAGACCCCATCTGGCACTGGATGGTGATGCTTAGAAAGTACATCAGCCGCCCAGCCCTGTCATCTCAGTGGAAGTCAGGGGAGATGATGCAGGTAAGGAAAGCACACTTCACCCCTCTGACATCCAGGGTCCATGGGGCTCGAGAGTCTGGCCCTCCTTGGCTCAGGTTGGCCATGCTGGGAACAGGGACTGGAAGGCCATGCCTGGTTCTCTCTGGGCTGCTCACAGAGGGGATTACAACTCTTCTCTGGTAATATTGTGGGTCAGGGGTCTTTAGGGAGCCAGAGGGGAGGAGCTGACTGGCAATGTATCTCCTTCCTTCTCCTCAGACTCCCCCAAAGCCTGGACTATGAAAATGGAGTATTAGATGGAGAGAAAGACAGTCTTCCTCAGGCTTGAAACAGATACTGTGGGAAGGGAGCCACATGCCAGGGCCCCGCCTTTGGGAGGCACTGGGAGGGGGCCTTGCTTAGCGAACCTGTGCCTCCCGAGAAGCCCAGCCCTGGACGTGCTGGAGCCAGTGGCTGCTGTCAGCCTCCTCATCTGGAGAACAGCACCTTGCTCCTTCTTCGGGAAACGAAAGACACCACCTCCCAAACCCTCACAGGGGCCTGGAGAAGACTGGAGATTTCAACAGGAGAAAGAGAGGAAAGCCAGAACCTTGTTTCATGAGGAAGTGCTGGGTTCTGTTGGTGGTGCGATTTGATTTATCGAAATGTGTGGTGTTCGATCTGGGTTTGAAATGCTCAAAGGCGTCCAGAAGTTTCCCGAGAGGGAGACAGAAAGAGACTGAGAAAGTGAGGGTCAGGGTCGCCCATGCCCATGTCTACCAGCAGCAGTCCATTTTTATCTCATTTTAAAAAAGGAAACACTTGGGCTTAATGTAAATGTTGCTTACGTAATATTTTTTTACTAAAGAGTTTTGCTACCATCACCAAGTCGGAAAACTACAGTTCTGTTACCTCCCTTTTCTACAGGATGTTAGTCCTGACATTCCACACATATATAGAGAAGATCAGCTTTGGAATAATAGAGAGGAATTCATTTGCCCCTTCCACACATATTTATTGAGTACTTCCTTTGTGCCAGGCACAACGATGTATCACGAAAAATAAAAAAGTGTAATAAATGCCACCCTTTACAGAGATGGTACAGGTTATAGCTCATGGCAAGCAGTTCAGAGGAGTTTTAAGAGTGTGGGTTTGGGGAGACGCCAGGGTTTTCATCCTCAAAGAATCTGATTCTTATCAGTGGAACCACAGACACAATTCCCTTCAAGATACCTTCTTTTTCTCTTAATGTATTTTCAGTATCTTCAGCTTAGGAGGTTTCTTTAGGACCGGTATGCTCTTAGTTTCTTTTTCCCATACCATTTGATCCAACTGGGGGCCACCTTAATACAAATGGAGGCTTTAACGAAAAGGGTTTAACAGCTGTGTTCTTGATTTGTTTTTTTCCTTTCTTGTTCTTTTTTTCACGAGGGGCTAAAATCCTCCAATGAAGATGGTATAGCACACAATGAGAGAAAAATCGAAGCTTTTGTTATACTAGACCACTGAGATTTAGGAGTTGGTTGTTATAGCAGCATAACCTAACCTATCCTGACTAATACAAATTATCTCTACTTATCTATTTTTGGGCAAACTCCTGTTTCTTGTCCCATAGCTGAATTATCTCCCAGTCTGTGAAGTCCATTCCTCCAGGTAGAGGGGAAAGCTCTGTCCTCCATGCACACAATATATTATAGGACACGATAAGTTTAACTGAACTTTTTTATGTCTTTGCTTATTACCAGCACTGGCTTGCATGCACCTTGACAGCAGAAATTATACGTCATATATAAGTGTGTGTTGACAGACTGCATGAATGAAAATATGGGATTTAGAAATTGCTTCTTAGAGCTCCGCATTTAGTGCTCATTTCTAAGCTCTTTCTTTAAACAATCTGTCCCAGTATAAGAGACATGGTGCAATTGTCTGCACCTGTGCGACAACCCTGGTTAGGTATGGAAGTTTAAAGTCTAGGCAGTTAGAAAGGAGGGTCTGTAAGGTTTCTTTGGACCCTAACAACCAGGGGGCTCTGTGAGCGCTGAAGAACCAGACAGAACCCTTCTTTAACTAGTGTCAGGGAGGATAGCACAGGCCTGCACACAAACAATTTGTTAGCATTTACCAGTTCCCATCTTCTGTATGTTAGCTTCTAATTGGTTTCCTCGTTTACGCTAAGAATGCCATCTGTCCCTTTGACAGGTTTTTGGATTTGATACCACTTACCAGGAAATATAACCATCTTCCGTATTGTTGAATGATCCTAAAGTGTCCATCCCAGACAGTCCTCTTTTAGTAACTTCACACGGAACCCTGCACTGTTCCCAGGAAGAGGTCTAACCATTTCCCAAGTACTTGCTACATTAGAATAACACCCTTCACCTCCACAGTTTCCGGGAGGTTATAATATAGTGCAAGATAACACATGTGGTCATATTTTGATTCCAGATCTCCTATTTTCTCTGTTGCAGTAAAAAGAGTATTGTTATCCGTATTTGTAGATGAGAAACTGAGGCTGATGAAAGTGGGCTTGCCTAACATATAGAAATGATATAGTACCAGGACATGAAATGTAAATTCCGAATCTAAACCTACTGCTTTACGAACATCATCTCCCCTTTGGGGACTCATTATTCTCATTTTATGAACCAAGAAACTGAGGCCAGGAGAAGTTAAATGACCAATGTAAGATTCTTCAACATATATTTCACAACTCTAGGTTCAGAAAACTCCAGTCCTTGCCCCTTTGGTCTTGTGCTCTCACTAGGACTACCTTATGCTTCCTTGACTTTGCAATGTCTACTTCCAAGTTCTAAGTTCTTTGGGTCTCAGACAAGCTAAGAAGAGGGAGGGGGAGTGTTCTATGGAGGGTTGGGTTGGAGAAAAGATTATTAACTAGTCTCACTGAAACAGAGAACCAACTTCGGCAGGCTCAACCTGGAACCCAAACACTGTGGTCTCTTGCTATAAGATTCGCTGAACCCCTGGAGGCAGGCTGGAGCTAGAGTGCTGGGAGAGAATGACCCCAACAGGGCACCCATTGTAAGCCAGGTTTATGAATGCCACTCCACCAACTCTGCTGAGATGCCAATTTAAAGATGAGGAAATGAAGGCTCAGAGTGGCTCTCTGCATGGTCCAAGCTGGCCGAGCTCGCTGGCCCATATGGCTTCAGAGCTGGGCTCTTTTCACCATGAAGCAGATGCCGTGGAAGATGAAGACGAGGTGGAGGGAGGTCCTTTCCAGGAAGGAACTGCTAATGTGGTTAGGAGCGCACACATGGGAACCTGATAAAAACACAGCTGGGTGATGCCAGTTGGGGTCAGGGCAGGGAATAGGCAATGTGTGAAGGTTTGGTGGGAGAAGGCGAGGGTCGGGGAAAAGATTAGCATTTCTTTCTGCAGAGTGTCCAGCTGATCTTGGAGGACAGGATTTGAATAAGCAGACAAAGGAGAGACTTTTTAGGCCAGAAGCAGTAGCTTCTGGAAATGGGCAGATTGATACCACCATTTAAACACACGGAAACCAGAAGGTTTCCAGGCAGATATTAGAGTGGGTGTGGGCAGGCACTGAAGCTAACAGGAGAGTCTCCTGAATTGAAGGAAATTGAAATCAGCGAGAAGCAGCCATCTGTTAGGCAACCACCTAAAGGGAAGATCTGAAAACCTCAGTGGAGGAGATCTGGACAAACCCAGACGGAATCACCGAGGCTGGAGAGTAGTCCGAGAAAAAGAAGATAGAACATAGAAAGCGCTGCTCTTCCGAAGGGGCACAGCAAATGGATCTGGAAGCCAGGTCTGGAGGCAGCATTCCGCGCAGCCCGTACAAGCTCCTGCCAAGGCTGGGGTCCCCTCCTTGCAAAGCCTTCGGGTGCACCGACAACCCAAGGTTGAGCTCTGAGGAGAGGAAGCCTATTGTCCCCAGCCCCACCCCACCCCACCCCACCCGCCTGGAGCCCGACCCTGAGCCAACTGCCTGCCTCCCAGGTCAGCTTTCCCATTTTGCTGTTTAGTATAAAGAAAATAAGATGAAAGGAAATTCTGACTCTACAGCAACGACAGCACTTTCCGTCCGAACGCCTTTACAGTTAGTGCTTTTCCCAAGTCTGTCAGGTGTCAAGCCTGAGAGGAGGCTTCCCAGTGGAAGAGGAAGCTGAGCTGCCTCAGATGGTGCAAAATCCATCTTTGAGGGGAACACAGTAGGCTACGTCTTATTTTCTAAATCTGTAATTAAACTACTGGCATTAAATGAGGATAATTTTTGTCTTAAACATAATTGCGCCTTTACCAAAAAATTCTGCATCCCCAAAATTCAATGCTGGCTCTCAAATTTTCCTCCAGCCTCAGCAGTCAGAAAATATATGTCTTGTTTTGGGCACATGCAACATCATATACTTTAAATGGCTTTGGTTGGCTTGATTCTAATCTTAATTAAACCAGTGCCAATATTGGCCCATCTTAGTCTCTTGCAATCCTCAGCTGACTCAGTTCAGCACCAGTCTGGTCTGAAAGAATGCTAACCAGCCCAGGAAACAAAAGAGATCTTTGGGGTGACTTTAAGTTTCACAAAGCATCCTTTACTTTCCCCAAGTAATCAGCTTCACAGTTAGCTTTCCTGGGGAGTAACAAAAATGTTGTTTTGAAAAATAACCAAAACAAACAAATTAAATTTGCTCATAATCCCACTGGTTCAAAAAAATTTCATAAAGCCTTGGCCAGGTAGCTCAGTTGGTTGAGTGTTACCTTGATATGCCAAGGTTGCAGGTTCTGTCTCCCGTCAGAGCACATACAAGAATCAACCAATGAAAGCGTAAATAAGTGGAACAACGAATAGATGTCTCTCTCTCTTCCTTCCTCTCTCTCTCTAAAATCAATAAAATTTTTTTTTTCATAAAGCAAGAAAAAATGTTTCTCCCTCAACCTGATCCCCTTCTTCAAAGTAAACCACTTTTAACAAGTTGTTACACATTTTGCCCAATTTGTTACTGGGTTTGTGCAGACATATTTAAGTACACGTATATCCAAAATGCCAGACACACTGACCTATACCTCGTTTATATCCTTTCATACTCATGGGTATTTCCCAAGACCACACCTACAGCTCTAACACATTCTTCTTAGTGGCTGCGCAGTCTTCACGGCATGGATATATTGTACCAGATCCAACCATTCCCTTATTGATAGGCACTTAGATTGTTTACAATATTTTTTGTTATCATGGACAACACTGTAATACTTATTTGTTGCCTTTCGACTAGTAGGATGGATTTGAAAGAGTGGGATTGCTTTTACTCATGAGGCTAGAAGCCCAACAGTATAGGAAAGGGCCCCAGCCCCCTCCCCAGCCTTGCCAACACCACGTCCAGTCCAATCTGCTAGACCAAAAAAATGTTAATCTCCTTGAGGCTTAATTTGCATTTCCCCGGCTGCTGGTGAAGCTGAGCATCTTCTCATGTGTTTGTGAAAATTCGCGTTTCCTATTCAGTGAATTCCCTACCCTTATTATTCTGGACCCAATTTCTATCAGGCTCTTCGTCCTGTTCAGTGTGCAGGACCTCTTTGCGTACATGGGTATACCTTTCACCTCTTATATGATCCAAGTGTTTTTCTATCATGCTGTTGTCTTTTGATTTTGTTTTAGTGTGTGTGTTAACTGTAAATTCTAATTTTTGTTATAGTCAAATATGTTAAAATTTTCTTTCCTTGTTTCAGGGTTATCTTAGAAAGAACTCCAGTCTATACTGTCTTCTTATACTTTCGTAGTCTTACATTTTTCCATTTAGATCTTTAATTCGGGCTTTTAAAAGTTAACTCATTAATTAATTTGTAACAGAGTAAGTTAGGGAGATAGCTTTACTCCCAATAAAGAGCCAGGGATTTAAAAATTATTTAATCACTAAAAACTGACACTTTTGGCAGGGGGAGGGAGGTTTGGTCAGAAAGAACCAGTGGCATGTCTAAGGGAAACCATGGTCCCTGAAGCTGGACCCAGAAGATGTTTAACCCATGATATGAGAAAACACCTAGAGATTTTTGATCCCTAGCCAGTCATGGGTTGGACCCATCTGAATGTGTGTGTGCATTGTTTTTCTTTTAATACAGAAAGAATTTATAGAAAAACATCCTCCTCCCTCAAAAAGACTCCTTATTTATAAACCAAATCTTGTATATAACCCTGTCAACATAAGAAATGTCCAGACCCCTAGAGAATTTTTGCAAGGGTTTATTTGAGCCAGACTGGAGACATATGCTGGGGAGCAAGACCTCAATGGTCCCGAGAATAACGGTTTTGCAGCTTCTTTTATGCATTTAAAATTAAGGAGAGGATGCATATAAGGAAGGTTACATGGAGGTGGGAGAAGAAAGGTGGTGACTGGATTAGTACACAAGACTGTGTACTTTCTCAAGGGTGGTTGCAGTTTATTTCAAAGGTGTGTTAACCTAGATTCACAGAAACCATGGACAGGGCTTGCTTAAGACAAAGATAAAACTTTTACTAAAACGTTATGTGCCTGGCGAATGGCTACCCACCATAGCCTGCCCAGTGAGGAATTTATGATCAGATCACTCTGTGAAGTTACCTTCCATAGAACCCCTTTTTTGTCCACAACTCTATCCTAACTTTTGGTCCAACTTAGGTGTGTATCCCCTTCCATCCAAGATAAGCTCTTGGAGGCTGTCTTAACTCATCTCTCTTCTGAATGGGGACAGTACGTGCATGCTGAACTTGTCTTTGAAGCCACCTGATTTATTTAGTATACATCCACATGGACCGAAGGTGCTTCAGCATTTTTAAAAATATTTTATTTATTTATTTTTAGAGAGGGGAAGGGAGAAAGAGAGGGAGAGAAGCGGCAATGTGTGGTTGCCTCTCCTGTGCCCCCCTACTGGGCACCTGGCCAGCAGCCCAGGTGTGTGCCTTGACTGGGAATTGACCTGGTGACCCTTTGGTTTGCAGGCTGGTACTCAGTCCACTGAGCCACAGCAGCCAGGATTGCTTCAACATTTTTAAGAATTTGTGCAGTTTCTCTACAAGCTGATTAGGAACCAGCAGTAACAAGGTTTCTCTATGAAGTTCTTTTATCTTTCCGTTTGCAAATGAAAGTACCAATATATACTTGTTGAATTTTATCGTTCTGTTAACCTTCAAATTCAGACTTGTCAGTAATTACTGGCTTGCGTCAAAAGATGGAAATTAGAGACTGAGGCCCGGGAAGGGCACACAATTTGCTTAGAGGCACACGGAGTAACCAGGCCTCTTGTCTTCCCGTCCCTTCTTTTTCTGCCACATTTGGCCCCTTGACAAAGGACAGCTGGAGTGGTCTGGTGAGAGAGGACACGGGTAGGACTTTTAAACGTAGCAAGGAAGGTCATCCTTGCCTATTTTAACATTTCTGCCATTGGGGTTTTAAAAAAAAAAGGTAGAGCAGGCAATTCTGAGCACCCTTCATACGACGTCTGCTGAGGGCGTAGAGAAGGTTCTGCCATGACACTCATTCCTCCTGTGCTGATGAACAGAAACTACCTTGGAGGAAAGAGCTTGCCGCCTTAGAAAGACCCATTCGGGGATTTCTGCCTTGAACAATAGAGTGGAGTGCTTTCTGTATACAAGCATCTCGCTTTGTTTCAAGGATGCCACTCTGAGCAAAGCAGGTCCTCTTCTGCAGGGGCTCCCAGGTCGAGGAAGGGAGATGGAGCCTGTTTCCTCACGGACTCAGGCGGGAAGCCGGCATTAAACAAACACTCCCAGGAATATATAATTACAAATGGAGGTAAAGGATGTTTGGAGAGCATACAGCAGGAAGGCTTGGTTTAGATTAGGGGGTTAGGGAAGAGCAGACGTGGGGTGTTAAGGGCTTTTGCAAAAGTGAAGTGTTTTACATATGTGAGGGAAGTAATAATAATAATAAAGGTGCTCAGAAGGGCAGCGCATCCTCATTCATGGGCCACTTCCTCGAACTCGGGGAATCTCTTTCTCTTCCCAGAATTATGTAGACATCCTGGGTAAGGGCTGGAGGAGCCTTCACAAATGCTAATCCGTGAGCATTTTACAGGCTGCCCCCGACCCTCTGCAACCTCATCTGTAACTAGTTTGAGTGTTGAGGTGAATGGCAGGGATGAGTGGAATTTCCAATTTGGAAAAACGGATATAAAGCAGCATACCCGACCCAAGCGGGGGTGGGGGGCAGGTTCCTCTGCCCCAAACCGTCCGGGAATAGTTTTTCAAAGCAAAATCCCACCTCGCTGTGCAATTGGTTGTGATGGGGCTGTCCAGGGTTGTTCCTGGGAAGTTTGGGGGTAGGGGCGATAATCTCTGATCTCCCCCCCGGGCCTTCCCCCAAACGCACCTGGGAGAAAGCTGAACGCAGTGAAAATGGGATAGTGGCGGTGGGAGGGGTGAAGGCGAATGCTGCCGGAGGGGGGTGTTAATTTCCCCGGAAGGATCTACCGTGATCTGATAATAACAATAGCCGACATTCACACTTGTGCGTTGGGCACTATGCTAAGCGCACTCGTAACTTACTTTTCAAAACAACCTATGATTGAGCACCAGTTCGCAGCTGAGGAAACTGAGGCACAAAGGAGCTCAGTGGTGGTAGCAGCCAACAATACGGAGTTAAGGTTTTTGAGCCGAGGTTTGGTCTTCAAGAGGTGTGGACCATAACTCCCGTGTGAACCTGATCCGCCTCCCCGTAAGTGGCCATAACGCTGGTTTTGAAAGGCTAACTTGAGAGTCCATGGGGATGACTGGGGCTGGGGTTGGGGGCCTCGCGCCCATTCTCTTCGGAAGCCGAGCCCCCACCTCCTGCGCAGCGGGGAAGGCCGTTAGACAGTGCCACTGGGGCGGCGGTAGAGCTGCCGGGTGGCCCCACTTCAGTCCCCAAGACAAGGCCCAGCAGCTCCGTTTTTCTGCTTAGTCTCCGCGAGGTGTCGCCTTCGGCCGAAGAAACCACCACGGCGCCACCCTCGTAGCCCGCAGTTATTTATTTATTTTCAAACAAGGGGGGCGCCCCTCTCCTTTCCATTTAAAACTAGAAACATCCAGCGCCCTCGTTCTTAAGTGGGCGCGTCCTCTTCCTCCCATTTTGCACCCTGGGTGTAGCCTCCCTTGGGAATCACGCACGGGCAGCCCCTCCGCAGAGCCGTGCAGGACGACGGCTTCGCGCCTGGCCTCACACAAACCGAGCAAGGCGGAGGCTGAGTTAGGAGCCTCTGTTCCCCCCACCACCCCCACCCACCCAACATACTCCCCCGGAGCCCCCTTGGACATTTCTTTTCTTTTAATGCCAAGCAAATTGCCAGGCCTGCAGAGTGCGTGCTGCATTGCACCGCTCGGCACGCAGCTGGTTAGCAGAGTGCACCCGGTGCAAGCCCGGGGGTCTAAAAGGGTGGGGGAGCACACCCCGGGCTTCCCAGCTTTGCAGCCTCCTCTCTGCAAAGAAGAAAAGCAAGTGGCTTTTGGCGCGAAAGCCTTGGCGCCTCCCCTGATTTTTATGGAAATCAAGAGGGCGGGGTAAAGCCCCTTTCCTCTGCCTTTCTCCCTCCCCCTTGTCTGTGCCGCAGCCCCCTTCTCTCCCCGCCCCCCGGGTGTGTCAGATTTTTCAGTTAATAATATCCCCCGAGCTTCAAAGCGCAGCCAGTGACAGTCATCTGTCTGGACGAACTGGGTGGATGCGGGGGACTCCTGGGAACTGGGTTGGAGCCGAGCTACCGCTAGCCAGGCGCAAGCGCGCACAGACTGCAGCCACCCGAGGACCACCCCGCCCCAGGCCACCCGGGGACCCCCGCACAGATTCGCCTCTAGATCCCCAGCAATCTGCGGGAGGTAAGGAGCGAGGGAGGGGCGGCTGGGGGGATTCAAACCTCCGGGCGCCCGGGGAGCGGCGAGCGCGGCGGGAAGGCAAGCCTGGGACCGGATAGCAGCTCGCGCTCAGGGCGCCCCAACATACCCGGGGGACTGTTGCTGCTTCCGAAACAAAACCTCTTCAGGCTTTTCTCTGAAAAGCCAGTCCCAGCCCCCAAGGCACCCCAGCTGGAAGAGACCCGCCCTAATCCTTTTAGTGCCCTTGCTTTAATGGCTTCATCGGGAATAAATTCGTCCTTCTCTAGAACAGTTGTCTGTGTTTGAGCTGACGAGGACCCGGTGTGTTCTTACCCCGAACCTGGGGCTCTTCAAAGGGTGCCCCCAGAGGAAGAAGGAGAGGGTTAGGCTGGGCGAGGCAGCCGTGGCGGTAATCTGGGTCAGGGCTGCTCTCGCTCGGAGGAGACGCTGTTCTCCGGCGCTCTTCCCCACGCTGGCCCCTACACCATTCCCGGGACCTGGGGTTCAGGTTGTTTCTTCTCCCTGGGAGAGGATGTTGTTCGGGGTTTGGAGGCGGGGGGTGGGGTTAGGGAGGTACAAAATCAGGTAGTGGTAGGGCTCTCCGTTCAGCGGGTGAATGTTGAGGGGCGTCTGCTCGAACTGGGGGTGGGGATAGATTTGGGTGTCTGTTGTTGGTACGGGTCTAGAGAAAGGATTTTTCCATTAACAAAGTTTCGTAAATCCCCTTCTATGGCTCGCACGCCCAAGGTTGCAATTTTACCGCGGTGGTAGGGGAGATTGGGATATTCTAGATCCCGTGCCCGGCAGCTGGGTTGGAGCCCCCCGGCTGCCTTTCAGCAGCTGGCCCGACATTGGTGCCACCGGGCTTGCCGGCGAGCTGGTGAGCTAGAATCTTGCAGCCTAGCCTGGAACAGCCCCCTCCCCCAGGCAGTGCCTTGTGTGAATGAAATGGCAGTTTCCAAAGTTGCAGAGCCACTGCCACCACCCCCCGCATCTGCATGCCCCCTCCCACCCCCTGTCGTAGACCGCTTGTACACAAAAGGAGGGAGGGAGCGACCAGAGGCAGAACTTCCTCCACCTTCAAGAGCGCAGGGCGGAGTGGGGGGCTTGGAGGGGAGACCGAGGGACGGGGTTCGAGGGGGCGCCCACTGCTGACCCCCAATTCGACTCCCCTTGCCAACCTTCTCTCTCGGTGTGTGTCGGTTTGCAGTGCCGGAGGTTGGCGCGGGTCCCCGCCCTCCGCGCCCCCCACGGGAAGGAAGCACCCCGAACTAAAAAGAGAGGAGCGGAAAGAAGCTTTTATTCGCCGGCCGGGAGGCGAGCCGATGCCGAGCTGCACCGCGTCGAACATGCCGGGGATGATCTGCAAGAACCCAGACCTCGAGTTTGACTCGCTGCAGCCTTGCTTCTACCCGGACGAAGATGACTTCTACTTCGGCGGCCCTGACTCGACCCCCCCAGGGGAGGACATCTGGAAGAAGTTTGAGCTGCTGCCCACGCCCCCGCTGTCGCCCAGCCGTGCCTTCCCGGAGCACAGCCCGGAGCCCCCGAACTGGGCCACCGAGATGCTGCTGCCCGAGGCCGACCTGTGGGGCAACCCGGCCGAGGAGGACGCGTTCGGCCTGGGAGGCCTGGGCAGCCTCACCCCCAACCCGGTCATCCTCCAGGACTGCATGTGGAGCGGCTTTTCGGCCCGGGAGAAGCTGGAGCGCGCCGTGAGCGAGAAGCTACAGCACGGCCGGCCGCCGGCCGGGCCCGCCTCCCCGGCCCCGGGAGCGGGCGCCGCCAGCCCTGCCGGTCGCGGGCACGCTGCGGGGACTGGCCGCGCCGGGGCCTCCCTGCCCTCCGAGCTCGCCCACCCGGCCGCCGAGTGCGTGGATCCCGCGGTGGTCTTCCCCTTCCCGGTGAACAAGCGCGAGCCCGCGCCCCTGCCCGCCGCCCAGGCCGGTGCCCCGGCAGCGGGCACTGCGGTCGCTTCGGGGGCGAGTGCCGCAACTCCAGCCGGCGCCCCAGCGGCCTCCCTTTCGCGCACGGGCGGGCGCCCGGCCAGCGGCGTGGACCACAAGGCTCTCAGCACCTCCGGAGAGGACACTTTGAGCGACTCAGGTAAAGACCGAGCCCCAGGGTCCGCCACCTTCCTGGACCTTGTGCTGGGGCTGCGCTTCCTTTGTTGCTGTTGGTGGATTTAGGCTTTGCGAGGAGAGCTTTTTGGGGAAGTAGTGCTGGAGGCTGAGATCTTTTTTTTTCCCTCAAACTGATCCCCAGGGCAAAGAGGAGAGGATGAGTGGAAGCTACTAAAAGGGTGTTATCCAAAGTGTCACCTTCATTGGAAGTTACTCATTTCCACCCTCATCCTATCCTGTCGCCCTCCTCTCTGCAGCCAGTACGAGGCATAAAATTAGGGAAAGTTTAGGGGCTAAAGCCGGGTGGGAGTTTAGGGGGCCGCTGGCTGCATCGCCTGGATATATCCTGTTAGCCTCGGCGTGGATAGGGACAGTGGTCCAGGTCAGTGGTGGGGAAGACAGAGAGGACACAGGCGCTGTGCAAAATCCAGCTTAGGGCACAAGAAGGTAGAGGGAGATTGCACAGATGGTTGGTAGCGATTATTATTTTTCAAACCTGGGTGTTCCTCTCCCCCTCCCTCTGTGGGCGGTGGGTTATTTGTTCCTGGTACGTGGCCAGCAGGCGGCGATATTTCAGACAGGCCACGGATCTGAAGGGCTGGGGGTGGTGGGGCCACCCCTGCCCCCACTCAGCAGCTAGCCGCTGGTACCACGGGAGTTGTGTACATTTTCAAGGGGCCGCCCCTGTACAGCGCGCTGTGTGACTGGGTCCAGCTTTGTCTTCTAGTTACAATTCCAGGACTAATTTCAGACCTGGGCTGTGTTTTGTGACCCAGTGTCCTTCAAGGTGAGGGCAGGCACTTGGCCCACCCTCTGGGAATGCCCACACCTTAGAAGCAGTCACTGATAATTTCTATTGTGTACCTCTGTCTTGAAGGGTAGGGGTTAACACGAAGACTACCCAAGTAACTTACACAGCCCTTGTCCTTGGAGCTGGGAGCTTGTGTTCCCTGGAATCTTGAAACCCAGTGTTTTCAGAATGCAGGCGGATTAAAAGCCTAAATTTCCTTCAGGGCTGAGGACGGATTCCTCTGAGGCTCCTGGAAGGAAACTTGGTGATAAGCCTCCAGTTTCAGGCGGGTCTGTCCCTTTAATGTCGGTGCCTTGACAGCTCTTGGTGAGGAAGCACTTCCTTCCAACAGCTGTCTTCTTGGCAGAAAACCAAAACATTGGCTTAAAGGGACCCACAGGCTGGAACAGCCTCACATTTCGGCTTTAGAACAAATCCTACAATTGTTCAGCTTTCCGGTCCCCTTCAGATCAAGCAGGAGATGTGTTTTGATTTTTCATGCTTGCATTTTAAACAATAATTTTCTATCCCAGCAAGTAGTAAACGAGGAGAGGGGAGAATGCACACATGATGCTACACGTTCTTGTTGTTGCTGTTAACTTCTGGCGACGTTGAGAAGGGGGTGCTCCCGTATTTGGGTTTAGGCTCCCGTGGACTGTGACTTGGTCGTTAAGATTTGAGCTTTGCTAGAGGAAAAACTGCTTAGTTGCATTGTTCTTTAAGTTTGCTTGAGGATCTAAAGTCAAACTCAACCCTGCGTGGAATGGCTAAATGAGGACCCTAAAACGAGGAGCCTCAACTTTTAAGTATGGAGATGGAAATATTTAATAAATAAGTGTATGAGGTGGACTGGTGATAGTGTTAAAAAGCTACCACTTCCTAAGCATCTGTCTACCAGGCCCTGCTCTCTCCATATTACCTGTCCAACTCAAGAACCCTGTGGAATTAGTCCCAGTTGATAGCTGACGAAACTAAGGCTTAGAAAGGTTTAGTGCCTTGCCCAGGGTCCCACAACTTGCGTGTGAGGCAGCCAGGATTTTGCCTGACCCCAAAGTCCAGGTTCTTTCTGTATCTGCCACCTGCTAAAGTCTGGGGGCAGAAAGTGCTGGGGGTTTGGGGAAGGGGAAAGTATTTACAGATATGTTTAATTTAAAAGAGATCTAAAATACATACCTATTCTCATTTGTGTTGATGGAGCCACGAGAACAGCGAGCTGTGCCGGGGCCTTGTAAGAGGCTCTATATGGAAAGAGATAGTTTTTCATGTGCTTAACTATGAGAATAACCCCCATTTTGTTCTTGAAGATGATGAAGATGATGAAGAGGAAGACGAAGAGGAGGAAATTGATGTGGTGACCGTGGAGAAACGGCGGTCCTCCTCCAACAGCAAGGCTGTGACCACCTTCACCATCACCGTGCGCCCCAAGGGCGCAGCCCTGGGCCTGGGGAAAGCCCAGGCCGGAGACCTGATCCTCAAGCGCTGTGTCCCCATCCACCAGCAGCATAACTATGCCGCCCCGTCTCCCTATGTGGAGAGTGAGGATGCGCCGCCCCAGAAGAAGATTAAGAGTGAAGCGTCCCCACGTCCTCTGAAGAGCGTCATCCCCCCAAAGGCTAAGAGCTTGAGCCCCCGCAACTCTGACTCCGAGGACAGCGAGCGCCGCCGGAACCACAATATCTTGGAGCGCCAGCGCCGCAATGACCTGCGCTCCAGCTTCCTCACGCTCAGGGACCACGTACCAGAGCTGGTGAAGAACGAGAAGGCCGCCAAGGTGGTCATTTTGAAAAAGGCCACTGAGTACGTCCACTCCCTACAGGCTGAGGAGCACCAGCTTTTGCTGGAGAAGGAGAAGTTGCAGGCAAGACAGCAGCAGTTGCTAAAGAAAATTGAACACGCTCGGACTTGCTAAACCTTTCTCAAAACTGGACAGTCACTGCCACTTTGCACATTTTGATTTTTTTTTTAAACAAACATTGTGTTGACATTAAGAATGTTGGTTTACTTTCAAATCGGTCCCCCGTCGAGTTTGGATCTGGGTGGGGAGCAGGACACGTGGGGTTCTGCCGGGACCTCTGGAGAGGGCCTGTGTGATGGGATGCTGTGTGGCCCCTGAAGTTTCCTCCAAGTCACCTCCAAGACAGTGGTCGAAGTTCGTGACAGTTGGGAGCCTTTGGGGCTGTTGAAGTCACCTTGTTTGTTCCAAGTTTCCAAACAACAGAAAGTCATTCCTTTTTAAAATGGTGCTTAAGTTCCAGCAGATGCCACGGAAGGGGTTTGCCATTTAATACCCCTGGGGAACATTCCTGTAAATACCACTGACACACCCGCCTTTTGTATACGTCCTGGGTAATGAGAGGTGGCTTTTGTGGCCAGTATTAGACTGGAAGTTCATACCTAAGTACTGTAATACCTCAATGTTTGAGGAGCATGTTTTGTATACAAATATATTGTTAATCTCTGTTATGTACTGTACTAATTCTTACACTGCCTGTATACTTTAGTATGATGCTGATACATAACTAAATTTGATACTTATATTTTCGTATGAAAATGAGTTGTGAAAGTTTTGAGTAGATATTACTTTATCACTTTTTGAATTAAAAAAAAAACTTTTGTAAAGAAATTTACTATATATATATGCCTTTTTCCTAGCCTGTTTCTTCCTGTTAATGTATTTGTTCATGTTTGGTGCATAGAACTGGGTAAATGCAAAGTTCTGTGTTTAATTTCTTTCAAAATGTATATATTTAGTGCTGCATCTTATAGCACTTTGAAATACCTCATGTTTATGAAAATAAATAGCAATTAAATGATGCAACTTTTTTTTTTTTTCCTTGTTGGCACTAGTTAGACTCTGTCCTGTAAACAGTACCCATGACAGTACCTAACTTACAGAGGGAACTTGGTTTCCACAGACAGCCCTTGTCCATCTCTACAATCCTGATTGGGGGTGGGGGGTTCTTGTCCCGACATGGGGCGGAGGGAACTTAGTTTAGGAAGTTTAGGACATCTCTTCCAGATTCCACAGAATAGAGATGTTACTGATGACTGCACTGTAGCAAAAGCACTCAATAGTTTACAAAGCGCTTTCCCATGTTGGACATTTAATGGAATTAAACTAGGATGTCAGACATCAACCCTCTAGAGTACGAAGTCAAGTCAAGACAAGGTTGTGTAATTTTTGTCTGTGTTTGGTGTCAGTAATCCTCGTCCCATTGGCGGATGGCTTTATATTTTGGTGTAGAATATAGTTTGTCTCCAAGAGGAATGCATTCTTCCAGGTTTGCTAGGACTTGGCAGGTTCTGTGCTGGCTGGGCTTTGTAGCACAATAAACATGAGGTGGGTCTCTTCCACCAAGGAGCTCTCAATCTGATTCATAGAAGTAACTCATGAAGTGACAGCTGTGTGGCTCAGATCCCGTGACATACCCCTTCAGAGGAGTCACGGGTGTAATGCAGCTCTGCCTTTTCAGCTTTCATCATTTCACAGGCTGGTCTTCGTGCTTCCACGTGGAAGCAGAAGTAACCTCTACAGGCTCTAGAGGACAGCCAGGGCCAAAGGGTGGGGGTGGAGGGGTGGGCACATGCAGCTAGGAAGGCACTTTAGTTTCCCAGATCAGAAGGGACACTGGCTTGTGAAGCATTCTGCTCAGAGCTGAAAGCCCATAAAAAAACCTATTTCTCTTTCAGGTGAAAGGTACTGGATTAGTTTGCTAAGATTTCATCCATCTCAGGTTTTTAGCTTTGAACTGACCAAGGCCTTTTGCTTTACTGAGAAGAAAACAGGTCTAGGGATGTGAATGCGCTTAGCTTGACTGGTCACAGCTGGTGAGGGCAGAGATGGGAGACCCTGAGCCATGTGGCTCCCTGTCTGCTTGGGTCATTTTATAAAGGCCAGTGGGAGATCAGAGCTTGAGCTCCTCTGGACTCCTGATAGCCATACGTCCCATAGCTCTTGAGGTTGGTGTTGCTGTGGACATTCCGGATGGTCGGACCATCCCTACTCTAGAAAAGTAACGAGCCTGCTATGAAAGTCCATTTTGAGTGGTCATTCAAATGACTTCATGACCAATTGCATTTTACAAGCCCCAAATCGCCTTGCCTCTGCACCTTGTTTGTGCCACCCCGAGCCAAAAGAAAGTTCAGTGACCTCAAAGTAATTGAGCACCCGAGATTCTTGGAGCCTAGCTTCTCTATTTGTGGTCCCCATAAGGGGCCCATCTAGGTGTTTCAGATAAGCCAGAAATCTAGCCCTGAAGGGAGGAGATAATGAGGCCCCAAACTAATTTCTACCACGCTCCATTTTTGCTCTGGCTGCTGGGAAGCTCAGCGTGAAGTTCCGTACTCTCATTCTACGAATGTGGTGCCCATGCTCTTTTCTTCTGAATGTCTATGACCTCTTGTTTTCGATTTTCAGTTTAAGCGCCTTCTTAAATGTTCTTTATTATGTTACGTTAAAGAGAATTATTTTGCATTAGGTGGATCGTGAATATATTTCAATATTAAAACAAAATAGCACTTGCCTTTCCTGGCCCAGTGGAGGGAAAGTATCACCCAATTTGGTTCTGCAGTGTTCTGTAAAGTAATTGCTGTAGTCACCGAAGGATTGAACCACTCATTTCAATGGCGTGAGAAACAATCTCCGCAATAAATCATAGGACTTAGGAGAAGTGCAGAGATCATCGCCTGAATGACTTCACTGTGCAGAGAGGGGCATGGCGTCCCCTGTCAAGTCATCGGCCGAGCCCAGGACTGGCGTCGGGTCTCCTCATCAGCCCAGTGTTCTTCCCACGGCACCGGGCCTCCCACGGCTCCACGGCAGCCTCCACCTCCTGGCTTGCCCTTCCAGCCGCAGCGTGCTTCCATATTCATCCTAAATCGCTGACCCTGCATGAAAACGTCCAACAGTTTCCTACCACTCAGGGGACAAAGTCCCAACCCCTCAGCCTGGTGCAGAGGCTGCCCCCACCCTGGCTCACCAGCTCCTTCACCTACTGTCCCACTCGAGGTTTCTCACCTGCGACTTGTTTCGCCCCATCCCCTCCTCCTGGGTTAATCCCGTTTCTGTTGATTGAAATCCGCCTAACCTGGAGCGGCAAACCCCACGTCACCTCACCGAGGCACCCTTCCTCATATCTCCAGGTGGGCCCTTTCCAGCTCATGATCTTGCATCGCCCCTGGAGGTAGAAGAGGTGCCCTAATGGCAGTCCTAGACCATGGGCTCCCCTCAGGCAGGTATGGTGACCCCCTCGGCCCTGACCTTCAGCCCCAGCCTGGTGACTGACAGATGGCAGGGCCTTGGCGGGCGCCAAAAGAATGGCTGGTGGCTGAGTAACAGTGGAGGAAGGAGCCAGGAGAGGAGCAGGTGGGGCAGATTTTCATTACGGATGTGTCTTCTGCCAACCCCAGGTCCAAGCTCTCAGGCTAATACAAATGGGAAGCACGTCTCCTAGGCTTCAGGGAACTTCCGGTCCTGACCGCTGGAAGTGAAGATGGAATGCAGATGGAGGCCCGGGCAGGCCTGTCTTCACAAGCCCACAGTCGGGAAGGGAGTTAAGTCCCTTGCATAGAAGGCAGGGAGGGGAGACAGGAGCGACTGGTGCAGGGCAGGGGGCTGTCGTGCAAACATGACGGGTCTCATGGCTGCGTCAGGCCCTGTGCCTTCAGGTTCCCAAGTTTGTAACTCTGTTGGAGGAAGCTGGTTGGCTGGTACACCACCAACCTGAGGAGCCTCGTCCACGTGCCTGAGACCATAGATCCCCTGCACTGTGGTGGCAATGTTTACAGCACTTCCCACCGCCGCATAGCACTGTAGGATCACTCGGTTTCTCACACGTGTCTCACCGTCTTTCAGGAGTGTTGACCAGTTCTTCATATTTCTATGTGGGGAGTTGGATCTTTCGGGTTTGACTTGCAAAAGATAGCCACCACAGAGATTAATGAAAATCTTAATTTGGGTTGTCTTTAGAATCAAAGGGAGAAACTGGGAAGCCATCTAGCTTAACCTCCTGTTTCGGAGCTGGGACACCAGACAAGAAAGGAAGAGCATCCTGTGTGCCCACGAGTGTTTTTTTCTCTTTCTTCCTCTTCCTGCCTCCCTCCCTCCCTCCCTCCCTTCCTCTCTTTCACTCTCTCTTCTCATAAGGAATATTTATTTGGCACTTACCATGCATCGAGCACTGTTCCAGATGCTTGGGAGACATCAGTGCAGAGAAAAGACAAAATTCCCCCAAACCCCTGCTTTCGTGGACTTTGTAGTCTAAGAGAGAGTGACAACGCTAAAATAACCATAATAAGCAAATGCGTCAAATAGCACCTGCTAAGGTGGTGGATGCTGTGAAAGGTGAGTAGAACCGGCTGCAAGGATTCTGGAATCCACAGCAGGAGGGAGGTGAGGTGCAATTTTTGGCTGGGATGGCCAGGAAGGTGCATTGATACTGGAAAGCTGCGGGGCAGATCAGGGCAGAGCACCCAGCCCTGGGCTTTGTCGTGGCTGCTCAGAGACCGGGAGACAGGCCTCCGGCCTCCCTGGTCTGGTTGGTCACTGTTCTTCCTTCCCTGTCTCCCTCTGATCACTGGCAAATGCCACCTCCCACCCCCGACTTCTTTTTCACTCTTTCAAAGAGAAGCACCACAGTGGAGCAGTGCAGAGTGTGGATCTGAAGTGAGACTCCCTGGTTCGACTGGGACTCCCACACCCCCAAGCTCTGCATGATGGCACCGCCTACTTCACCGGGTCTGAGGGGCATTATGGAAACCAACTTCTATATGGCACATGGAAGAGCACCTCCCACATGACGGGTACAGTCGAAGCCTGTTGAATAATCTGATTTCTCATTGACAAGATCTTTCTTCTCTCTGTTTCCCTGTGTCACTTGGGCAAAGAATCTTTTAAGAAACATTTACTGGTGGAACAAAATGACAAGCCTCAGCTCAGCGAGAAGTTGTGGACTTTTGTTCCTCCAAAGGGGCCTTAGCAAACACCTGAAAATGGGAACCTTGGAAACAAATGAAGGTGAGATTTGAAGCCTGTTTAAGACGGAGTGAAGGAATTCGAATGCCATAGAACATCTACGCCACCCACAAAGGTTTATTAGTTTTCCTCGCTTGTAAAGGAAATCCCTTCATAGGCCACTGACCAGGGCTACCTGATCTCTTTTGATATCGACAGATCATGCTACAAGACATTCATCCTGAAACCTTTGACCAGGAGAAGTAACAGAGCCTTTTTATGGTTGAAGCAGACAGACCTACTGGGACAATGTACATTTGGACAACATGCGTAGCACATGCCCCAGTGATAAAAACACATGATTGGCTGAGGGATGTGCTCTGAAGGGGCGATGCAAATTCTACTTTTTTCTGCATCCTAGCTGGCCTGAGATTTTTAGCAGGTTTTCGGAGGGGCCGTGGTAGGGAGAAACTAGTCCACTCCTTCACAGATCCACAGCCTGATAGGGGTGGAATTTTGCGTCCTATGCCAGCCTCTACCCTCTTTCTGAGGGAAGTCACCAAAGCAGTCCCCCTGCCCTGCAAAATCAGGTTCTACGTGGGTTGGGAGGCAGCCCTGGCTAAGAGATATACTTAGTTTACAGACAGAAGCTGTCAACTTGGACAGCTTGGATCTAAGCTCAGTCATCCTCTGTTTTCAACCTTGGCATTAGGAAGGTAACCATCTGTTGCTCCGTCGTCATGTCTGTAAGTGGAATGGGTTGGAGCCTGTAATCTCCAAGGCACCCTTTCAATTCTGAGGATCGAGAGTCATCGATCCTTCGGGATGGCTGGGATCGCTGAAGATGTCTGCAGTGCTCATGAACACTGTCCAGCTGAGACCTCAGAGGCACAGATGGGCCCTGCCCTTCACCAATTGCGTGGCTGAGGGCGTGTCACTTCCCTTTGGACCTCACGTTCCTCACCCCTGAAACAACAGTAATCATCACCACCCCGTCAGGTTATTAAAAGGATCCAATGACAGAAAGTATATGAAGAATGTACAGCACTTGGGAAACTGGGACATCTTCCAGGAGCTCTTGTCCAGGGCGCCCCTGGCGCTTCTTGGTTTGCTTTCTGGACCCATCTTTAAGTAAATAGATTTCCCCAGATAGAAGCTCCTTTAAAGACAATAGGCGGCCTCCAATTGCCCCACGCTACCCAGAACAGGGCTTTGCTCATAATCGCCAGACGGTAATGTCTGTTAAATAATTATAGCCAGTGAGAAGACTTGTCTCATTGTTCCAAGCCGGCCAGGGGCTCTCAGTGTGTGCAAGTGAACTGGGTACAGAGGCTTGTGTCACCTGGGCCTGGGGAAAACTACGATCAATCTGAAGACAGAATATGACAACAGGTACCTAACACCTGGATTTTTTGGGTGGGTTGGTTTAGCCACTTTTCTTTGGCATAAAACCAAGAAGAATGGGCAGCTTATACTGAGACCAGAGACTGGAAACTGTTCGAGCTATAGTTACATGCATTTTCTTTGTCGGTGCATTTGGATTTGAAAATAAGTCTTTCCCGTCCTGAGCTGGTCTTTCTTGTGAATTTGCTGAACTAATATTACACAGTGTCTTGAAGGAAAATCGTCTTTCTGCCAGAATCCCTCTTCCCCAAACATCTCATTAAAATAATGAAGTTGGAGGTTTTCTTGGAGGTTTTTAACTGTAAACTTCCGGGCTGGCTGTGAATACATTTCGTTTGACACTTCTGGGAGGTTATTTCTCCTGGAGTGTTACCTCACTTGGAAATTCCCCTGGGTAATAAATGTGCACATGTCAATTTGTTGCTGCAGTTGGAGCCTGCATTACCTTTGGCTGGCTGTGTGTGGAGGCTGCCCTGTCGCACGGCCCCGAGAGGACTTTTTCCTTGTCCACTGTGAAGGACCACAACGTGAAAATGTTCGAGCATAGACACAGCATTTAGCTGAAAGGCAAATGAAGCCCCAGCTTCATGAGCGTCATGGATGCTGAGTGCTGGGTAATTGGAGTGGAAACCGCCATAAAACGCTTATTATAATGTTTGCTGCCATTTGAGCGCCTTCTCCGCAAAGTGTTTTCATTTGAGGGAGGCGCGTCCTTTTGCAGGGATGTGGTTTCTCCTTCCTTCTTTACCTAGGGTGACTGACGGGGCTCAGTGTGTCTGTGGCTGTCCCAGCTTTAAGGCTCGACGTCCTGCGCCCAGGTAAACCAGCCTCTGGGAAATCAGGGCAGAGGGTCCCCCTCACCTGAGTCTGACCAGCTGGACAAGGCTATCTACCCAACACGCTGGACCTCCCCCGGCACTCTCCGGCCAGGCCCACCCAGCCCTGCAGAGCAGAAGAGCCTGCCAAGCAAGGAGAGCCCGGAAAGAGCCCTGTCTTCGTGCCCCAGCACACGGGTTTGAGCTCTGGATACGCTGCTGAGAGACTGAGAGCATGTCACCTGCCAACTGCACCAGGAAGAGATCTCTGTTTTCCTCCTGGGATGTTATTGGTCACAGGAGACAATGAGTGTGAAGGTGGCGGGTCCTGCACCGATGGCAGGCTCCAGTAGTCTGCTGACCTGCCCACTCCTCCTAGGTTCTGGGGTTCCTTCTAAATCACGATGATGATGATGATGGTGGTGACAGCGTTTCGGGAGGAGGGCTGTGATTCTGACCTCCGACTCCTACTCTGGACTTCTCGACTCTCCTTCATCCCTCAGGTCTTTGCAAGGAGCTGAAAGCAGCAGTTTTCAAAATAGTGGACAACCCCAGGCTGTGCAGCAGGGGCTGTCCCGAGGCCGTCCGAGTCCGGGTTTGCTTCCGGGAAACGGAAGAAAACCCCCCCTGAGAGTGTGTGGCTTGCCAGGCTGTTTCATCAGAGACACTGCAGGTTCCCGCACCTAAAGCTGGACTTGGACCTCTGTCCTCTGGGTGGTGGCCCTGTGATGATACTGCCGTTAACATGTGCAGTGGGGTTAACTACGCCTTGGTTTGTTTGTTTGTTTATTTATTTGGCAGTTGTGAAATCATTTTGGCTACTTTTGTTACGGGTAGAGGGTTGAGGTCCCTCGGGATTTCTAGGTGTGTCCCATTCTTTTGCAAAAGGAACAGGATGGAAAATCAAGCAGACCTTTTTGGGGACCTTTTAAAGAGGTGTTTGCACATATTTAGCTTTTAGGGGGAAACCCACAATTAACTCCCAGTGAGCGACACCTTATATATTCTGAAAATCCTTATTGGAGGGGTACAAGTGCCCAGCTAAACATCCTCCCCAGTCCCAGGCCCCCGAAGGGGACAGGATCTGTCATGTTAATGGCATGTGCATATTATTAAGAAAAGGGACAAAGGGCCTGGGAGTGAGAGCCTTGTGGGGACTCTTCAATATGCAGATGGCACCCTTATTATACATGGCGTGGGGGTGTGCATAAGCTCATGACAGGGGGGTGGGCCCTGGGAGTGTCAAAGCATAACCGCTGTGTGATGGAGAATGGCTGCAGTTTGGGGTCCCCTCTCCACGGAGGCAGAGCTACCAGCACACTCTGCTGCCCATCCACCCATGAAGAGATACGCTGTTGCATGCTCACAGAATGCGGTCTGGAGTAGAAATGCAATTTTGGTTTGATTTCTTTGCATTAAAGATGGCCGATTTGATGGTCTGCCAGGCTCCCGACGTCTCCTCAGCCGCCTGCCACCCGCCCTCCTTTCAGGGCTTCACCGGGAGATGCTCTGCCACTCAACCCGTCTAGAGATGGGAGCGTGTGTGTGGGATTGAGATGGAGCCACGTGGGGAGAGAGCAAGACTGCAGGTGACCAACCATCATGTGGGGATAGGAGGTAAGATGTAAACACAAATCATTCCAGAGGAGGGGGTGCAGGAAGTGAGACAACAACGCGGGGGGCCTTCCCCCCCATGGAGAAAATGTGCAAGGCGGCTTCAAAGGATGGAAAGAATTGGCCTGCTGCAGAAAGACAGAAGGAGCGCTGTGGACTGAGAGGCAGCCTGAGTGGGGCAGCGTGAGGGTGCAGGGCGTGTTTAGGGCTCAAGTGCACCTGGAAGCAGCAGGTGAGATGGGCTGCGCCTAAGGACTGCCTCCAGGCCATGGGGATTCAGCCAAGGTGTCTGAGAAGGAGAAGGACATGATTGGGCCCCATGTGACTGTGAAAGCAAACTATACAGATGCATTTCGTCCGTGCAAAGTTGCCCCGATAGTGCTTCTCAATCTCAGTGGCCAGTCGCATCACGCCTGCTCCCCGAGGGGGCCTACCAAGCACTCCTGGACATGGCGGGGCCTTGGGGGGCCTGGGTTTGGGCTCTATGAGGCGCTCACGTAGAGTTTCTTCCCCCCGCAGCCCCACTGAGCCTGAGCTTTCTCTCTTCCCTCTGCATATATCCCCAGTCTTACAGGTCGGAAGCCCACCTGTCTTCCAGGGGCCAGATTAAAGGCACCTTGTCACAAAATCTTTACACTCTTCTCCTCTAACCTCACTTAGCGCTTTCCCCAAACTCCTTTGTGTTTGAAAAATGGAAATAACTCCCTCCCTCCCTCTCTCTCTCTCTCCTATGGTCACTATGAAAAAATTATACAATAAAGAAAAATATAAAAGAGAAAGAATGTCATTTAGTCATCCAATTTTCAGAAAGAACCCCTATTGAAGTGCTGGTGTATATCTTTCTAGATTTGCCCACATACACATAAATTGCTATGAATGTGTTTGTTTTGTATCTTTGTTAGGTTATTAATTGTTTTTTATTATGTATTATAAGTAATTATATTTGGATCTTGCCTTTCTTACGAGAAGTAAGGGGCTCTCTTATTTTTGTGTGTTCTGCATCTTCTAGAACAGGTTTTGCACCTAGTAGGCAAATAGCAAGTGATGAAGAAATTTCTCTATATCAGGTTTCAAAATGAGAATCTTAGATTGCATTATGTCTGATGTCTTTTCTAGTTCCAATAACCTGAAGATTTCTAATCATTATGTCTCTGACATGGGTAGAAGAAAGAATCTTCCTACCAATCTGGTGACTGGGATGTCCTTTTCAGCATCGACACTGTCATGTCCCCAGACTAAAAGGAGATCAAATGATGATTTAATGTATTCAGGTTGTGTCCCTACAAAACCTAAGAGTCACCTGGTTGAGAGTGGGCTGTTATCTGTTTCCATCTTAACCAAAGCTAGGCAATCTGGGGTTGTCCGTTGACACTTAGAATTTGAGAAAAACACGTTTCTTCTCACCAGCAGAGCTTACCAATTGGCTATGTGGCATCTTTGTGGATTAGAGAAAGGCTTCCTCTCCTCCCAGGTAGACCCCGCCCCGCCCAGTGTACATGGATATAAGCTCCCCATACCCCCTCAGTAGGGCGCCCCTTGGGCAGGACATAACCTGAAACCATAACCACATTGACTGTCCTGGAGTAGAATGCCTAGAAGAACTGAAAATGGCAGGGAAATGCGTGGTAGGTGTGTTCAAGATTCTTCTTTAAGCCAATAAGCGAGACTCTGCTATGAATATCAAGCAGTACAGCGTTGGTAGGCTCACACGACAATACAGTCCTGCAGTAGGTCTCAGACACTCACCAGCCTCTGCTCTTCCTCCTGTAGTGTGTTCTACCTGGAAGCTACCCTGTCTCCAGCCATTCTCTCCTCAATATTACCCATTTCTCATGGCCCGTCTCAAAGGCTGTCTCTCCCACAAAGCCTCCGTGGCCCATTCTGTTGGAGTTCATTGAGACCCCTCCCAGGCTCCCTCAGTAGGCGCTCTGCCCTCTTTTCCCGCACATTTCATGATTTCTTTGAGCGTTGGGTGATTAGTTTACATACTAGCCACGCGCCGTTCTGAGCCTCAAGTCCATCATCATTAAAATAGAGATGACAGAGTAGCTCTTCCAGGTTCCTTGATAAATACTATGAGTTTTACATTTGTAATATGTACCTTTTATGACCTATGAAACTCCTAGAGAAGAGACACTGTCTTATTTGATTTGTGGTTCCACCTTACCCAAATGAGGCTGATCCATAGTGCTGGTGCTCACAGAATTTATTTGAAACCATTTGGAAAACCTGACAGGGTAGACGGTGCCACCCATGAAGCCCCAGGAAACTTCCCACACATACGTCCTTTTTGCCTTCTCTATAAGCCCATTGTGTCAGGTGAATTTTATTCCTGGTCCCTTGCAATCCTGTAGCTCTGCATAGCTTCCGAAGCTCCACAGTAAACGAAAGGAGAAATTACTGAAGTGAAGAGAAAATAAAACTTGAGTGCCTGGGTGTGAATTCTAAATTCTTCTCTTAGTGCCGTGCCCAGCCTTTCGTCTTTTCAGGCCTCAGTTGCCACGTTTAACAATAGGGATTTAAAAAAAAGTATCGAGCTCTTCGTTTTGCTTTGAGGAGTAAATGAGTAAATACAGAGACCAGGCCTGTTAAAAAATTCAATAAATGTTACCGATTATTTTTGTAATTAAAAAAGAAAATCTAAGGAGTGCTAGGATAAACCCGAGCAGATACGACCAGACCTTCCTCTGCCTGTGGACAGCTCATCCGGGCCCGCCCACCCCACCCTCCGGGCGGAGTGGTCCAGGGAGACGCCATGGAGCCTTAAGTTTGGGCTCTCTGGGAGGAGCTGTGTGTGGGGAGCTTGAGCTGTGGGAACCTGTGAGGGCTCTGGAGTCAATGACCGCCAGATAATTCCAACCTCACCAGGTCGTGAGGATTCCATGACAAACAAAAGGATCTCTAAGGTTATGTAAACTGGAAACATCATAGGAATCCAAGGGGTTATTGTTATTCAGTAGTTCAGGTGATTTGCATAATCACCTCTGAAGATGATGGAGGTTATTCCCACTTTCCAAAGGCAGACACTGAGGTCAAGCCCGGTAAAGGACACCTACGCCTCTGGGGACTGAACGGGGGCCTTTCCTTCCAAGAGCTCGATTTGTTAGAGGCAGTCGTGGAGGAGCCTCGGGGGCACCCCTTCCCAGGGACCCGAGTTGGCAGGGGGGCCCCGTCCGCCCAATGGAGGGCCAGTCTACCCAGCCTTTGGAGCTAGCGCAGCTTGGCCTGAGCCCGGGTCTCCCTCTCCCCTGTTACGGGGGCGGCCCTAATCGCCTCCTTCAGGGGTCTTTGTTCAGCCCAGTCTTTCATTCTGGGCCCAACACAATGCAGGGGTGAGGGGAGGTCAGATTTTCAACCTTCAGCTCTGGATTTCCTGTCTTTTGTGGGGTGGAGGACAGATTATGCCACCCGGCTTCCTGTCATCTCAGCGCTGGGGGTTCCTGTTCCCTGGCGCCGATGGGCCCTGGGAGGCTGGGACCTGCTCTTGGGAGGTGAAGACAGGGGACCTGCGCTTGGGTCCCAGTCACTCTGGTTGCTGTTGGAGGTTGAAGATGTTTCTGGTTCTTTAGTTATCGAAAATGCGTTCTTGTGGGATTTGAATTCTGAGGGTATCCTCAAGGCCACTGGCAATACTGTAGGTTAAAATAAATTACCATTCCCATTACCCGCCCTCAGTGGGAGGAGAGGCGGGCCCCAGGAGCAGGAAGGAGTGAAAAACTGAAGTCTTGAGACTTGAAGAGGAGGTGGGTGGGGGGTGGGGAGTGTAACAGTTTCCTAGAGCTGCCACAACAAAGTGCCACAAACAGAGTAGCTTAAAACAACGGAAATTTATTTCCCACACTTTGGGAGGCTAGCAGTCTGAAATCAAGGTGTCGCGGGGCCCTGCTCTGTCAAAGGCTTTTGGGAAAGTCCGTTCCGAGCTTCTCTGCCAGTTTCCGTGGACACTGGCCATCCTGAGGGTTCCTTGGCTTGAACACACATCCCTGCCTTCACCTCCTCGCAGCGTTTCTCTGAATCTGTGCCTTCCCGCGGCGTCCCTCTCCATCTGTGTCCAAACCTCCGTCTGTTCAGGACGCCAGGCCTATTGGATTAGGGGTCCGCTGTGCCCCAGTCTGACCTCATCTTAACTCATCACATTTGCAATGAAGCCATTTCCAAAGAAGTCACATTGTGAGGCACTGGGCGTTAACACTTCAAAATACTTTTTAGGGGGGCATACCTGAACCCCATAACAGGGGGGATCCGGTCAGGCAACTTTTATTTGCTATCTGCTCTGTGCCAGCCCTGGGCTCAGTCCTGGGGCTACGGAGTGCACAGGCCAGCCTTTGTCCTCAGGGGACTTGCCGTCTGGAGGGGAGAGACAGACGGGTGAGGAGAGACAGACCGGCAAGGAACGGATGCTGTTATACAGGGGGAGCCGCGCCGGGAGTGGATTAAACACAAGGTGATGACAGTTCTCACAAAAGCACCAACTCTCCCACCCGATGATGAGGGATGGGAGGCTTCCTGGAGGACAGGACACCCTACAGAGGAAGGCCAGTGACTTGAGAGAGACGGGGACAAGAACAGGAAAGACAAGTTTCACAGATTCCAAGAATACCGTGTGAGACCACATCTGCCAATAGACTCGGGAAAATCTTAGAACCCCTGGGAGAGAGAAAAGTTTCTATCAACGCAGGTGGGTAATGGAGTGCTACGTCCCTCTGACAGACCCCGTCCTCTCTTTTCTGACTGCCCCGGTGACCTGCCTCCACCTCACCCTTCCCCATCCTCAGGCCTAGGAACAATGGCCAATGGGCACGCGTGTGGTGCTTTCCTGGCCCCTCGGAACCTGGGTCCCCAGGTGAGAGAGAAGAGCCAACACTCCAGAAGCTCGCTGTGCCATTTTTAACTGTTTTAAAGAACTCTTTCCATTTTTTTTTTTTTTTGGAGTTGTGAATCGTGACTCAAACCGTGGGAAATTAAGTGGTCTGTAAACCCCGAAAGAGAGCGTGTTCAGTGTCTAAGGAGAAGACCCCGCCGGGGCTCCCGGTGAACTTGGGGTTGGAGGGAGCAGGCTCCTGGGTTGGGAGCGGGGCACAAGGGACAGCCCAAGGCCCGGGGCTCCAGCAACTAAGCCTGGTCTCCTGACCCGCCCGGCTCTGGCTCTCGCCACGAAGAAAGCGGGAGAGTCTGTTGGGCTTGGCCTTTTCCAAAAGTTGTTCACATTTGTCATCGCGGAATCTGAGACACAGACACGTTTACCCAGAAATGTGTTTCATTGAAGCAGCCATCGAATGCCCTGGGGGAACCCAAGGGAGGAGTGCCTCTTGGCTAAAATTCTGCCTTTTACTTTCTCCCCTGTGTTTACCCTAGCCCTCACGGCCACCCCACCCCCTCTCCCGCCTCTTTGCAAAGGCCTTTCTAATATGGAATGGCATCTGTCCCTGGCACTTCATGGCCAGGCCGGCAGGCTGGGTCTTTGTCCCCATTTCACAGGCGAGGGAGCCGAGGTGCAGAGATGTCCTGGGACTTCCAGGCCCAGATTCTCAGTCGGACTCCCAACTTCGTGTTCAGGGATCTTTCAGCTCGGTTGCTGGCATTTCCTCCAGGAATCTGCCCCGCTCCCCACCTTCCTTTCCCTGAATCTGGCCTCCCAGCTTCCCTGATCGTCCTGAACTCTGGCCTGGGACGGGGTGGCCCAGGGGCTTCTCTTGCTTACAATCAGCTCGTAGCCCAGTGGGTGACTCACAGGCTCCAAAGCCGGGCTGCGTGGATTGGGCCCCACTTTGCCTCTCCCCACCTCTAGGATCTCTGTGTTTCCATGTGTCCCCCTGGAGTGGGAGGCCAACTCAGCCACCTCTGGCATTGTTATGGGGATTAAATTAGTCAATTTACATTGATTGGGACGGTTCCTGACACACAGTAAGTCCTATTAATGTCCATTAAAAAAAAAGTCTCCAATGTGATGGGAAATTTTGCAGACTCAACGGCGGCAGGTACAGTGATGGGCCTATGGCCACTCTTCTCCGTTCGACTTAGAGGAAGCTAGCAGGTAACTCGGTTGCTCCTTGATGAGTCGTTCTTCACAAACATTGCAAAATCTTGGGTCAAGAAGCAGGAGATCTGAATCTAAAGCCCTGTCTCACTGGGGTAGAGCTGCTGTCCTCACACAACTGGTGGCCTGGCTAGCATGCCCGCTTCTTCAGGGCAGGACCGCATTCTATTCCTCTCCTGACTTGTAGCACAGGATGCAAGGCCCGGACGCAGGCAGCAAGTGCCCAGTCTATACATTTTAGTTGAAGTGTTAGACTTGCTCTAGGCCTCAGTTCCTTGCTTTATTTATAGTCTGACTAATGAGTTCGTGGCTGGGGACCTTGTCAGAGGAAGGCTCTGAGAGCTTGTCCTCCTCACAAGGCATTTCTGGAGCGGTCTTTTGGAGCCAAGACCCTAGAATACTCATGCTAAGAGAGAATCATGGATGCTGGCATGGGAGCTACAGACCAGAGGTCCCCTGGCTCTGAGTTTCAGGGACGGGGAGAGCCTGGAGAAAGTCCTCATGGCTGGGTTGGGGTGACCCCCAGCCAAGGCTGGGGACAGAGGAAGGCCATGGTGGGTGCAGGCTCGTGGGCCCTGAAGCTTATGCAATTGGGGGTTTTCTTCAAAAAATTACATAAAAGTAAAATTAGATATGGGAGGAAATATTTATTGAGGATAAAAGAAATCATAAAAAAATCACATACAAAAGTGCCGAACACCATAATTACCACAAAGCCCAGAAAACCCATGATAATTTTATCGGCTGATTGCCTAAGACACTTCTGTAATACTGTTTCCTATGCTGTTTTAGTTGCCTCTTTTTTTTTGTTTTATTATTTTTTAAATTCTTATTGCATTTATTGGGGTGACATTGGTTCATAAAATTACATAGGCTTCAGGTGTACAATTCTATAACACATCATCTATATACTGTATTATGTGTTCACCACCCCAAGTGCAGTTGTCTCTTCATATGACAAAAAATTTATAATATTATTCTCTACAGAGAGAATTTTATAATATATAATAAAATATAATAAAAATAATAAAATAAAAATAAAATATAAAATTTTATGGTATTCTCTGTATAGAGAAAAATAATTTAGTCTTTTCTCTAGTCTTAAATATTAAATGGCTAATATTTTTTTAAAAACTATTTATACTTTGGAAAGTGTCTGTTTCACACCTGTAAATTTTGGAAAAACCTCCTTCAGGTTTCTTTCATAGGTGAGCTATAAGATTTTAAGACATTCTTATGCATTGATGAATCTTATATCCTTTGAACTGGCAACTTTCATTAATAAATTTGTCACTGACCGCCCTACACAGTGGTGTGTTGTAAAGTCTAGCCTATGCTTGCGGAGTTACTATTTCGTATAATTTTCTCTTAGCCGGATGACAAAAGTGCCCGTGATCATTGCAGTGCTATTGGTCGGGGGCGGGGGGGGGGGAGAAACCAAGAGACATCAGAACGGGAGAGACCGTGTTCTTCACTGATGACCACTAAAACAGCTTCCTTTTGCAAGTTTCATAAAACCAGATGAGCCCATTGTTAAGGCTTGGAAGAAGCCAGCAGACTGAGGGCCCTGAACTTTAAATCCATTATTCAAATTTTTCCGGAAACCCACTTCTGCTGTAGGGTGGGAGTGGCCAGTGACCGAGCAATGACTTTCCTTGCAACCTCATTCCACTTTGTGGGATAACGGACAGGACAGAAAGGTGTCATCCCAGCCTCACTAACCTTGGCCTCCCCTCTCTCTTTCCCCTTGGTCTTTCCTTTCAGTGTCTCCACCTTCACTCACACTGAACCTTTCTGAGATAAAGCCGTCAGTCTCTCTGCCCTACTCCATGGTCTCATCAGCCCTACCACCCCTTAGACCCTTGGGGTCTAAATGTCCTCCCTTCTTCTCTTTCATCTTCATCTGACCAAGTTTAATGAACTTCAGGTTTCACTCCAACACTGCTTCCTGTGGTCCAAATTATATTTCTCCTGATAGTGGCCTTTTAATAACTCGTTTGTATTTCTCCCACTATACCTGGTGTTCCGGCTCCATGCTGAGCTCCTGGAGGGAGCAGGGACCCTACGTTAGCCGTCTCGGGTCCCATGAGCATCCGCCCTCTGAGGCTTCACACATGTGTTGAACATATATCATAAGGAGTTTGAAGAACATCACAGCATCATGACTCAACCGAAAGGATTTTTACTTCAAGTAACCCAGTAACCAATTAGGATCCACCAGGCAAATATTTACAAGACAATTACTTTCAAAAGCATCATCATGGATTATAGTATTACCTGTGCCTAAATAAACACAGGGAAGGAACTGGAGGCTTTGAAAAGTTCACTTCAACTTAAAATGAGATTAGAAATAATGACAGGGTGCTGGAGGAGCTATTGGGAATGAAGAAGGAAACAAAATAAAACCCAAGCCTGGTACGAGCAAACGCACACCCCAGACATCCTTTGTGACCCTTCGCCGCGCAATTAGAAACTGACACAGCAGGAAAGACACAGGCGCTTCTGAGCTTCCAGGTTCCTCTGCGTAGTTCCTCTGCTAAGGGGAAAGGAGAGGAAATCCTATTCCAGGGCTGTGGGTCCCACTGCAGGGCCCAGCAGGGTCCAGAGGGAAGCAGGGACCCCCTGTATAGGGTCTTCCAGCTGCAAAGTGGGCCAGACCCTGCTTCCGAATGGCAGCCCGCTGCTTGGCTGCTCCACTAGGCTGGGAGTCAGGACATATGGGTCTTAACCCAAATTCTGGGGTGAACCCACTTTTGGAGGCCGAGCAAATCGTCAAGCTCTCTGGGTGTCGCTTTTCTCAGTAGTCACAACCTCGTACCGTGCCTGCTCTAAGCCAACCACCATGCCAGGGGTGGGGGCTGCAGACAAGAGTGCAGAGGGGCCCCCACCCAGGAAAACTGGGAGCTGAGACCTGCGTGGTGGCAAGTGCGAGGGGGAAGAACCCCCTGGAGGAAGCGACTTATCTTCCAGATAAAAGGGGATATGTTCAGAAGAAAAACAATTTGAAGGAAGACATTCCAGAAAGCAAGAAAAGAACAAACAGAGGTTTGGAGATCATAAGCAACCCAGTTTGTGTGGAAACAGAAAATTATGTGAAAGCATAGCATGTTGGCAAGTGGGACTCATTTTGGATTAAAGTTTAAAAATAAGAAAAAAAAAAGAAAGGAATAACAATCCCATGATTATCTATGGAACAAAATGATTGAGTGGATAGGAAGATGCTTTAAAATTTATAAAATACCAGGCGAATGCAATTCATAATTACACACACACACACGCACGCACGCACGCACCCACGCACACACGCACCCCACTGTGATCTGTGATCTGCTGGGGGTGTCAGCAGAGTGCTGTTACTCTTCGAAACTCCTTCCTCTGTGTGTTCCCCCCACCCCTTGTTCTGGGTTAGTTTCACAAATGTATTGTTTTTCAGCTGAGTTTCAGGATCTGTCATTATACTTTCCAGTCAAGGCTAAAGTCTCCGGTCTTCCCGACACTGAGTCAAGGAGCCTCTGGAAACCTGAGTGAGGTCAGGGTTTCCTGCAGGAGCTCTTGCCATACTCTTCCCTGGAAGTCATTGTACCTTTGAAAGCGCAGCTCAGGGACCCGGGGAAGGGTCCGGAACCACCGTCCGGAGGGAAACAGCCGCCCCTGCATTTTTCTGGGCGCTTTCCCACGGCGGACGGAAAAGCCTCGGGGTGGGAATTGCAACTCTCTGCTTTGCCAGGGATTTCTTGGGTCATCTCCTATCACTCGGCCTCCATTTCCACATCTTCAAACTAATGGGGTGATGCGATCTCTAAGATCCCCTAGAAATAGAGTTAAGAGTTCACAGTAGCCCTTTCTTACTCAGTCCGCTGACTTCATGCCTTTAAGGCCCTGGAGCCCCTCCTGTACCTGCCACCAGCCCATTATTGAGTGGTTGCTGTCCCCCGTAGAGGTAGAATTAAGCTGGACATGGCAGAGTGAGACGGGCATGTCTTCTCAATTCGCAGGAGCTTCGTCTGCATCCTCGTTGCTGCTCTATATCATCGTCAGGAAACTACAATCTCGCTAAACCTGCTTCCGCATGTATCACGTGGAAGACGTAAGAATACGCGACTTCTGCCTTGATCTGCCCCCCTGAATCTTCTTGCCTGCCTGGGGGCATCCAGCAGGCCTGTGCGGTTTCTGGGTCTGTGCTCTTCCTGCTTTGCTCGGCCTGACTGCTCCTCACCCTTGCACATCTGAGGATGAAGTTCTAAGAAGCAGGTGGCTTATGGGATTGAAGCCCCATCTGGGGCTTGGAACAGAGGCTTTACAGCCACCCTCTTTGAGATGCAGTGAGGCAATAAAACTTTGACCGAGGCCTATTATCTTTTTCCACCATTAAGTCACACCCCATAAGATGTCTTGAATCCTGGCAACATTTTGCCCATTTGGATCTGTTTTTAGTTGTTTTGTAAACAATATGATTTCAAAGGCTCCCACCCTTCCCACCTCCCACTTTTTGGTGTTCTTGCAGCTTCTAAATGCTTTTCTCAAGGCACTTTACAAAGGCCTGCCGTGAATGTCTCTATTTGACAGATTAAGGAACCATGTTTCAGGGAAGGTAAATCATTTTCTTGAGGAAGAGACCTCAACTTGAAAGTCTGAGTTCTTTCCACTACTCCTGTTTCAACCAGCCTGCAGAAAAACCCGATCAGTGCATTGTGTTAATAGTTTAGGTCTGCACACGGAGGAATAGTTCTGCAGGGGTGCTTTGCTTGGTACTGTCAACACAGGCCCAGAAAAGCTGTAAATGCATTTTTTGTAAATCAGACCCTTTTTTCCGTGTCTTAAGGGAGTGTTCTATAAAGACCGTCTCCAGCGAATCCATTGGCGAAGTGGGGCTTTTCCCTGCCGTGTGAACAATGTCTACTTTTTCTGTTTCCTGGACCCGAGCTTTTATACATACTACTCTTTTCTCAAAGGGAATCCTGCAGGCATTTGTGCTGCACTTGATCCTGATTCTTTATAAAATAACAGCAGAGACGGTGATTTGAAGATCTGCGTAGGATTGCAATTAATTGTACAAATAAAGAAAGTTCATTTTAAAATAATTCCAAGTTGTTAGCCTGGTATTCGAGACCATTTATGGTCTGGCCAAACCTCTCTTTCCAGCCTCATTTCCTACCTTCTAAACACACCTTATGTTTCAGCCACGGGCTTTCACAGAGGCCTTACCTTTCCCCCTCGCTGAGCCTGTGCTCAGTGGGATTCCCTCCCGGTGAATTCCCCTCATTCCAACACCACCCCTTCGGCCTGGTGTTTGCACGCGTACATGCACACTCACGCATGCACACTCACGCACGCACATTTAAATGCCATGTGGCTGTTTAAATTTAAATGGGTGGATAAACAAAGTGCAGTGTAGACATCAATAGAATATTATTCAACCTTAAAAAGGAAAGCAGATTTTGACACATGCTACAGCCTGAATCAACCTTCAAGACATTATGCTGGGGAAACTAAGCCAGGCACAAAAGGACAGATATCGTATGAGTTCGTTTCTACAAGGTGCCTAGAATAAGCATTTCATACAGAGACACGAGTAGAATAGAGGTTACCAGGGGCTGGAGGAAGGGAGAATGGGTCGTTACTGTTTAATAGGCACAACGTTTCAGCTCGGGATGATGAAAACGTTCCAGAAGGCGTCCGGAAATGGAGAGTGGCGATGGTTGCGCCACGCGGAGAGTGTGCGTAAGACCACTAACTTGTACACTGAGACATTGGGTGAGAAGGGCGTTTTACACTGAGTGCATTTTATCACAATAAAAATAAAAACATATTTAAAAAATTAAAACACTTAAATACAAGCTAAAATGCACGTCCTCAGCCGCATTAGCCACACTTCAAGTGCTCAGCAGCCACGCGTGGCTGTTCAGAGCAGAGAGAGAGCACTTCTCTCCTGGTAGAAGATTTCAGTGGGTCCCGTTGCCCTGGGTCCTCCCAGGCCCACCTATTTTTAGAAACATTCCTTGATGCTCCAGTCATCTGTGAAGACCTCCTCCTTGGAATTCTTGTGATTATTTCTTTTGACCCCTTTCAAAGCTTTATCAAATTCTTCACTGTATTTGAGGCAAATAAATAGTCAGTGGACTCCCCGACAAAATTGCAAGCCTGTGGAAGTCAGGCTCAGAGTTTGGGGGGAAAGTTTCATTTATTGGGTGGGCTATGCTGGTCCCACCCCATACTCCAGGTTCTCCCACAGCGTCTTGCAAACTCATCAGTGATAATCAGATAGGAAAACAAACGGCAGGACAACAAATCTTTTATGTTATGGTCCTCTCTATGAATGTAATTCCATCTTGCATATTTCAAGAGTCATTTGAAGGTGACGCATTGGTCTTCCATGAATAAATTCCGGGCACAGCTCTTGAGCCATACATTTAGATGCCTCCTGTGTACTCCTTCGGGAACAAGAGGAGCGTTCTCTGGGAACTTTTGTAAATGAGATAGAATTTTGTCCTATGTATCTGTGAAGTCACTTCTCAGCTGCCTATTGAAGCCAGTTGCCAAGTCTTTCTTCCAGAAACAAATGGCAAAGTCACTTTGTTTTCTGTAACACAACCCCTTTTGCAACCAATAGAGTCCTCCTCTGCTCATTATCTTGTCATTAGAACCTCTGGCTTGATGTGGTCCTCTATAAAATAAACCCGAGACCTTATTCATAAAGAGGAAAATGCAAACGCGGGCTGGACCACGTATGAAAGGGACCCAGTGTAAAAAGAGCTCTCTTTGCCTCTTGAGTTCGATGATGAGATCTCGTGGCCAGACAACATTTTTTGACTGGTAAGAGCAGAAACGACCCTCTTGAGTTACTGTTTAGTGAATGAGGGCCTTTGTTTCCCACAGAAGAATTAAAAACCTATGGGCCTCCCCCATGCAAACAGGAATACGTTTCACACAGCGGTGTTGGGATTAAATGACCGCATCATGAAAAAAGCCAGAACAATGCCCACTCACGTTTTAATCATTTACCTGGCCTTCCAGTCGAGAAGCTTTCACAGAAAACTCGAAGATTAGGCAAGCGGTGACTTCCCGCTAGTGCTTTCGCTGTGCCTCCCTGCTCCTTGTTGTGAGTCTCCAAGGTGGGAGGTGAAGGAAGACCGCCCGTTTTCTACTGGTC
>PVJD01008223.1:0-74844 GCA_004026545.1 Mormoops blainvillei | reverse complement strand
AAGAAGGCCACAGGCCTCATCTAAATAGTAATTGTATTAAACAGACAGTGTTTATTTCTTCAGTGCTAGGAACTGTGCTAAGCACTTTACATGGGTTACTGTGTTGAAGCCATGGTAGTCCTTCATGGTAGTTCCAGAGAGTCCTGCGAGATGAGTACTGTCATTACCCCTGCTCTAAGGATGAAGAAATGGAGCTAGTGGGGTTGAGTTAAGTTTCTCAAGACCATAGAATTAGCAAGAGGCACCACTGGGATCTGAGCCCTGATTGTCCGATTCCATTGTCTATCACAACCCCAAACCACAACTCCTAGGAGAGCAGCGAGTGACCTTTCTGACTCCCTTCATCTTTCATGCTTGTTTTCCATCCTTTTAAGAAAACTTCCATCTTCCCCTCTCCTTAACTGTCTGGGGCTGCCTTTTCTTTGGCAAGACTCAGCTTGTCCCATCTCCTTCTCCCTCCACCAGCACAACTGATCTCTCCTTTGTCTCAGTTTCTAGCTTCCCAGAGGTGTAGTATTTATCTTGATAAGCAATAACAACTATGTAGGTCTCCACTGGATCTTCACCTGGTAAGAATTTCAGGGGCTCAGCTTAGCCAGTGGGGGAGATTTTGTGGAGATGGTGTGTATATGTATTTGTATGTCTTTTTCTGCCTCTTAAATCTCATGGTATAAGCAGCTGCCACTCGGAGAAGGTTGGCTGAAGGGCTACTGACAGGTTCAGGAGTTAGTTTAGAAGCCTCTGCCTCTGTAGCAGCAATGTCAGGGAAGGGCAGCGGGGAAAGCCCATGTCAGCCTGGTGGCAATGGAGCTGAGAATGTGCAAGGAAAGGCTGATGCCATGGATAGCTTTGTCTCTGCCTTCCAATATTCCCACATCCATCTGCTCCTCCTTTCAATGATAAAATAAAAGCTTCGCATGATGGTTGAGGAAGACGAGCCTTGGAACTTACTGACTGTGTGACCTCTGGTGGAAGGATTACTCATTATAAAGTGGGGTTTATAATGTCATCATCATAGGGTGACCGAGGAGGAATTGAGCTGAGCTGAGCTTAGACACAATGTCAGCACTGGTCTGCATTTGGTCCAGTGCCTGGCACAGAACCAAAGCTTAATAAATGGTTGTTATTGTTGTTGCTGTTATTTTGTTCAATGACTTTAATTCTTTCTTCCATTTTAGCCAAGTCCCTTCCCAGCTCTGGAACATTCATTTCTCCTTTCCTTTCCTTTGGTTAGCCGGGGATCCTGGAATGCCCACACAACCCCGTCATTGTGCATGGCCATGTAAAGCCTCCCTGGGCACACACGCTGACATTCCTGGGGCAGGAGCACTCTTGGGAGGGTGGAGGTTGACCATTTCTGCAGTCTCTGGAGCCCGCAGCGAGGGCTTGAGAAGTAGGGAAATACCCAGCCCTGGTCCTAGCCATAAAGTAAGACATTCCTTTCCCTAGTTTTACTGAGAAATAATTGACATATGTCATTGTGTAGGTTTAAGGCATACAGCATGATGGTTTGACTTACATCTATTGTGAAATGGTTACCACAGTAGGTTCAGCTAACATCCATCACCTTATATAGATACAATAAAAGGAAATGAAAGAAAATAAGAAAAAAGAGAAAAAATTTCTCCTGTCATGAGAACTCTTAGGATTTACTCTCTTAACACCTTTCCTGTATAACATACAGCAGTGTTAGCTGCAGTCGCCATGCTGTGCATTGCATCCCTAGGACTTATTTATCCTCTAACTGGAAGTTTGCACTTTTGACCACCTTCTTCCATTTCCCTCCCTTGCCCTCTGCTTCTGGTAACCACAAGTCTGATCTCTTTTTTTTATGAGTTATGGTTTTTTGGTTTTTTTTTTCAGATTCTACATATAAGCGAGACATACAGTGTTTATCTTTGTGTCTGTCTTATTTCACTTAGCATGATGCCTTCAAGGTCTATCCGTGTTGTCACAAATGGTCAGATTTCCTCATTTTTATGCCTGAATAATATTCCTCTGTGGGTGTACCTGTGTTCTTACCCATTCATCGATGGGCACTGAGGCTGTCTCCATGTCTTGGCTGTTATGAACAATGCTGCAATGAACATGGGGTACAGATATCTTTTAGATTTAATGTTTCTGTTCTGTTTGGATATAGTCCCAGAAGTGGAATTGCTGGATCATACGGTGATTCCATTTTTAATTTTTGGAGGAACCTCCATACATTCCCACCAACAGTGCACAAGGGCTCCCGTTTCTCCACATTCTCTCCAGCATTTGTCGTCTCTTGTCTTTTTCGCGATGGCCATTCTAACAGGAGTGAGGTGATATCTCATTGTGGCTTTAATCAGTATTTTCCTAATGATTACTGATGTTAAACACCGTTTTTATGTACCTGTTGGCCTTTCCTAATCCGGAAGGGCATTTTAACTGATTTCAACTCAGTAGACGTTGGCTGAGAGCTAATTATGTGTTAGGAAGACCTAGAGACAAAAACAACAACAACAACAACAACAAAAAACATGGACATGTCATCTGGGGCTTCTCATTTCTTTTGGGTTCCTTCGTCAAGGTAAACAACCCCAACACTGGAAGCTGTCTGCATTCGTCCACTCTAATCCCCCTTCCTATGTCCCCTCGGGCCTTCTCCAGCCCGGGCTTCTAGGACACCCTCTCCCTGAACCTCCTCCCCACTAGCTGGCAGCCCCTTCTTCGTCCCTTTGGTTGGTTTCTCCTTGTTTCCTCTCTCAATGATCTTATCCAATCCTGTGGCTTTAAAAACTGCCTTGATTCCGAGGACTCCCAAGTTTATGTTTCTGATCTCTGCTTTCTCTCGGCTGAACTTCAGACTCATCCAGGTATCTGCTTCACATCTCTGTCACTTTATGACACTCCTTCGCTGCTATTAAATATTTATTTACTTGTCTTGTTTCCTCACACCACCATGTAAGCTTCACGGAGGCAGAAACTTTGTTCTATTTCCTGCTTCATCCCCAGCACCTAGAACGTAGTAGTGATTCAATACATATTGATATGTAGTGAGTGGATGAGAGAATGAAAGAGTGAGAGCAAGAGAAAAGATGTAATGTTATGGGATGTCAGGAGAGCTATAAAGATTGCTGTGATTTATTGATACCTACTGGGACCTGATCACTTGAAATTCATGCTTTTTGAAGTCCCTTACAACAAGGGACTTCTGTAAGGTAGGCATATTAACTTCACTTTACAGGTAAGGAAACTGGAGCAGAGAGGCTACACAGTTTGTTTGTGGTAGCCAGGATCCGAGCCCTGATCTGTACTAGGCTGCCCACCTCCAGACTGGGCATGTAGGAAGGTTTATGGGAGCAAGGAAGTGTCCCCGAAGAGAGTCACTCACGTGTGTTTGTGTCTTTCCACAATGCTGTGTTTGTTAGGGGAGATACCCCCAGTAAGCCAATGGGGTCATGCACATGTTGCACACAGAGGGGGGCTTATGTGATAGAAGTGAGCAGAGGGAGTAACTGGCACAAAGTTTCCATCACTGGCGGCGTCTGCAGGTGGAGAGGTGGGCATTGGTCTTGAACCCAGCAGCTGCAGGGATGGCACACATCCATTGGAGTGGAAGTCTGGCAGAGCTCCAAGCATGACCCGTGGTACAGCCAGGCTGGAGCACTGAGTGGGTAAAGCTCTGTTTTTCTAGCCCACCAGGGATGGCAGTCTCACTCATACTGGTGTCCAGATGGAGTCTTCATCCAAGTGTCCAGACTTGTGGTTTTGGGCATTCCAGGCTCCTCCTTAAGGGCATGCTCATCACACTCCATTACCTCAATCTTGACATAGCACTTGACATAACTGTCATGGCTGACGGTGACTCCATATTGGATTGTCAAAGGTGTCCAAAAAGTTCACTCTACTCTTGCTTTATATATCTTGGGAACTGATGAGCGACATCCATAACTACTAGGAGTTCTGAGGGCCACCTTCTCTCCCTGACCCACTCTTGGTAGGTCCTGCTTTGGGAAACAAAGCCAGGCCCTGGTCACTTGAAAGTTCTTGTTTAGGCCTAGAAGCAGGCAAGGACTGAAAACTCCTATGAAAGGTTCTTCTTTACTAGATGCTGTGGCTGGAAGGTGGGGGGGCTTCTGGTATTCTGAAGGTCTGAGTGAGGAGAGGGGCCTGGCTGCAAGTAGGATGAATTAAATAGTGTCTCCCCAGCCCTTGCCCCGAAACTCATATGCTGAAGTTCTAACCCTAAATGTGACTGGAGATAGGTCCTTAGGAGGTAATTAGGGATTAGGGTTAGGTGAGCTCATGAAAGGATTATTGTCCTTATAGGAAGAGACACAAGAGTGTACTCCTTATTCTCACCCCCCTACCCCCCAACCACACACACACCCTGTGTGAATGCAACAAGGAAAAACCACGCGAGCACATTGAAAGAAGGTAGCCATCTGCAAGCCAGGAAAAGTTCCCACCAGAAACCAAGTGGCCAGCATATTGGGCTTGGGCTTCTCAGCCTCCAGACTGTGAGAAATAAGTTCTTGTTGTTGAAGTCACCCCATTTATGGTATGTTGTCATGGCAGCCCGAGCTGACTAAGACATCAACTGCCCCCATTTGCTGGGATTGAGGGCTTCCCAGGATGCAGGACTTTCACCGAAAGTCCTGGGACAGCAGGGACAAGGTGGTCACCGTAGCTATTCGTACAACTAGCCACAATGTGCTGAGGTGGGGGAGGTGTGTCTCAGACTTTTCTGCCTCTCCTTTCTCAACCCCTCCTCACACCTCCTCATCCTCAGGAAGGCAAAGTTCTCACATTTTTAATAGCTGAGGTCTGTGTAGAAGACACGCTCTGGGAGCACACACCGTTCTTGCACACCTGTAGGCTCTGATCGTTGCAGAGAGATGACAAGACACTGCACTGTGGGGTGTGGAGTGGACAATAGAACTTTTCCAGGACAAATGCAGTGCAGCGGAAAGTGGCTGAGGTCCCAGAGATTCTGGTTTCAAATCCTGGGGCAGTCACTTAATGGCAGTGTAATCCTGGGCAACAAGTCACTCCTGGTCCTGCACCACACAACTCCAGGGGTTTGTCTGGTCCTCTAACAGACTCTGCATGCCGTTCGCAGGGAAAGTAACGCAAACACTGGTGCTTTTCAGCCTTGTGCAACATCACAGAACTGAATCACTCTGTCTCAGAGTCCATTTGCTTAGCTTCCTCGAAAGAAGATAAGAGCTACTTCATGGGGCTGAAGAGAGAATTCAACAAGATAATGTCTTAGCAGGTGCTTGATAAATATTAGCTCTTGCTTTCCTTCCTTTCCCTTAAAGCCTCCTACATAAGAAATAAGGTACAGCACAATGGCTAAGACTGTGGGCTTTGGTCCCGGATTGCTAGGGCTCAAGCTGTGTGCTACTGGGCAAGTTAATTAACCTTTCTGGGCCTCATTTTTGTGTGACCTAGAATGAGGATGACAGTAGTACCTACCTCATGAGGCTGGGTCCTTGGGTGTGTTTCATGAGATACCATCGAAGGTGCGTTAGTGCAGCGCCTGCACCTAGAAAGGGCCCGTGAGAGGGAGGGTGGCTCTGCTCTTTGGACAAGACCCTCTCCCTTCCCACAGTTCTCTCTTTCCTTCTTTGGCCTTCTGCCTCTGGGCTCTTCAGGACCAAGTAAAATCCTTCCTTTAGGATTATGTTATTTTTTTCGCCTCTTCCCCGTGAGGGGACAGGGGAGGCAGTGTGAGTGAGCCCATCTGGCACATGTTTCCTGAAGGTGTGTCAGGTAAGGCCCCTGCTGGAGGCTGTGCCAGCACAGGGGAAGACATAGCCTCTGTCCTTGGAGTTCTCCAAGGCACGCCTGAGGGGCAGCGTGACAGAGTGAGGAGGGGGCCCTTGAAGGGAGAGGCCTTCCGCTAGAGGGAACCAGAAGGATCTAGACATGATCAGGGTTCCTGTGCAAAGTAGGCGCTTCTACCAGGCGTTCTTTCTCCTCCTCTGCCCAAGCTTCTGAGTCAGAGCTGCAGAGACCAGCTGCCCCTGTGACCTTTAGGGGACCTGTTTCCAGAGTCCTTGGAGGCTGAGGGCAGATGGTGGGGGTATGGGTCGCCGTCATGAATAATGTTGGTAAGCAGTTCTCAATGCCAACTGCACAGTAAACACTTCTGGAGAACTAGAGATTTCGATTTAAATGGTTTAGGTGGGGGCCAGACATCCCCTGCTTCAACTTTTAATTTAGAAAAAATTCAAATCGATAGATAAGTTGAAAGAAGAATACAATGAGCACCTGGTACCTTTCACAAATACTTGCCAAGCATGTCAATCTCTCTCTCTTTCTATACATATATTTTAAGCAGAATCATTTGAGTTAATTTGTAGACATCACAATGCTTCCCCTTAAATACTTCAGCATGCCTCTCCTACAGCTACTCCCCCACAATACAATGTTATACCCAATAAATGTTATATTGACATAATATTATTTAATATACCATCCATATTCAAATTGCTCCTGTTGTCCCCAAAATGCTCTTTATAACCTCCTCCCACCCCTACCTCCTCCAGTTAAGGATCCTGCGTTGCATGTCTCTCTTTTTTTCCATCCTTGAATCTAGAATAGTTCCCTCCAATTTTTTGGCTTTTCTTGATATTGACATTTTTGAAGAATCCATGCCGTTTCTCCTGAAGAGTGCCCCACAGCCTGGACCATTCTGGGTGTTCTCTCTGATCAAGTTCAGGTTAAACTCTTCGGTAAGAACCTTGCACGGGTGGGGTGCACTTCCCATGCAGCACGCTGGGATCCACTCTATGCCATTGGTCTTACTTTTAGACTTGTCAAGCTGATCACTCAGTGAAGTGGTGTCTGCAGTATTTCTCCATTGTACCCTTTTAGTTAATAGGTAATCTCAGTATTATATTATGACTATATGACTGTCTTGCCAACCTCCTACCCGATAGTAAGAGAGTAAGTACACTGATGATTCTTAGCGGAGTAGATTATTACATTGTAATATGGTAACTGATAATTTTCCTAATTCTATCATTTCTTCTACTTCATTAACACTTTCTTCTGTGAAAAGGAGTTTCTCCATCCTTTTGAATATCCCCATGAGCTTCAAAACATTCATATCAAATTTTATAATTCATCACAAATATTAAAGCTCAAATTGTCCCAAGCTTTGCCGGTGGGAGCCCCTTCAAATTGGCTCCGGTGTTCCTTTGACATGTCTTCATTAGCATTTAAGCATTTTTTTATTTTTAGTATAACTTGATGTTCTAGGCTCACTTTGTACTGTTGCTGCAGAATTGAATCACTCATTTCTCCAAGGAGCCCTACCTGGTTTCTTTTAATGGAGAATGGTATTAAAAAAACAAGATCTGGGGACTCGGCGTGCTCATTATTGCTGGGGTATTGTTGTTTCTAGGCCTTTTGAGTGGACGGAGCTAGGAAATATTTTTTTTTACACAAATTTTGAATTCACTTTGATACTTCCAATTCAAATCCAACACCACAGGTTCTTTCTCTTCTTTTCACATGCCATATTGATGTTTCCTCCCTCTCCCAGTGGGAACTTGTTCTCAACAATGTCAATGTATTTACTAATTTTTTCTGTCCGACAATCTATGTAAAGTAGCTTTAGAATGACTACACCAGAAATACTACAAACAACAAACCCACTAAGTCAGATTTGATGCTTCTTTGTAGTTCTTTTTCTTTTTAGAATATATCCCATTAAGTCTATGTAGTCAGAGGGCAATGTGTCCAACATTACTTGAATTATGTTTTTTTCTTATGATTTTATATAGAGTTAGTTGTTAATTTAATTTTATTTTTGAAACATGTAAAACATTTAAATGATTGATAAATTAAAAAAAAGAGAAATATATGTGAAGAAGCCTCGTTTTTACCATTTCCGCTACATTTCTACACAGCTCCTGCAGATAACTATTTTCATTAGATCCTCATTTACTCTTCCTGGCATTGATCCAGATGAAGAGGAAAGCAAGACTTGAGCTAAGGAAACTAGGTGAATTTCTCTTATGGTCTAGATTAAAAGAGAATAGTACAAAAATGAAGAGAAAAATCATAGGAGGAAATGGAAGAACATATAAGGCAGAAGCCAGGGACCCAGGAGGTCGCTCAGGCTAGAGAGTCTCAAAAATTCAGATGACTCTAAAGACAATTGCCTGGGGACCAACTTTGCAGGAAGTGAGTGCTTCCTGAAGATGGGGCCAGGTGGGCCTCCCCTTAAAGTGGCGAAAGGGGCGATTTCATGAGCCCTGCCCTCAGGAATAAAGGCAAAGGGGAGTGGAGTATGGCCCAAGGATTATGACTAAGAACTGTTAGGCTCTTAAGAAGGGAGATGACAAGGGGTAAAGAAGGATGGGCAACTGTCAGCAAGAGAAGAAGCAGGCAATTAGTCTGGGATTCAGAAGTGGCCATGGAGGTTAGATTTTTGTCAAAGGGCCCTTGGGGTCCCTAAGGTGACACAGGGCGAGGGCTGAATCCAGCAGCGTGTCCCTATTTTTAAGAGTGAAGGCAGAAAGGTCAAGGCCTTGAACGAGCTAAGACTTGTGAATTCTATGAGGAATCCTATTTATCCCTGTCGAGCACGCGAAGATTAAGGACAGGCATTGCATTGAGAAAGCGATTTAATGTTTAGGCTGAAGATAGTGTGAGGGCAGTGCTGCCTAATGACTAGTTTACCTCCTTCTCCAGTGAGAAGAAAGTGGTCTTCCACTTGGAAAGGGTAGGGAGAACACTGCAAAGAGGGGATCGAAGTCAAGGACAGGCGTGGAGGCCGGAAAGCCAGTTGCAGCAGCTGTAATGAACTTGGGGCTCTGAGACTGATGAATTATGTCCTGCAGCCCTGGAGGAACTTGACATGTGATTTCAGAGCCACGGTCCTTAATCTTTGATAAATTATAGAGGAAGGGATTTGTGCTCAAAGACAAAAGATGAGCATATGTGCTCTTGACATTCAAAAGGGGAAAAGAGTGAATCCTGGAGGTTGCAGTGCAGTGGGCTGGGATGTTCTCATCAGCAGGAGTATGGGAAGGTGTGCATGCCTTTAGGAAAGTTGCTTTTGAGTCCCAGTTCTGGTCCTGATCTGGGACAGGGACAGGGCAGAAATTTGGAGGCCTGGTCCCCACTTTCAGGACCAGAGTGGTCTGGAATAGGTCCAATCAGGGGGAAGATGGGCATGCTGGGGGTTTTCTCATTGCCCCTTCTGTACTGATACCTGATTTACCACTGTGGACCTCCGGCAGCCATGTTTGATCTGCCTTAGGTTCAGTTCCCCTGAAGCAGACCCTGAGACAAATTTTTGTGTAAAGTCTTAGGAAGGTTTCCAGGAAAAATAAGTTGGCAGTGTGGGGAAGAGGGATGGGAGGGAGAAGGGATAAAGTAAAGTCAAGTCCATGGAAACTTTGGGTCAGTCCCACAGTGACCTCTATAAACAACATTGGTCTTGCTTGGGAGTTGTTCTGATCAGGGAGAGAACTGCAGTATACTTACTTCTCATTTTGTCACTTATTGATTAATGTGCAAGGGGGTTGTGAATTCCCAGGGGTAAGGCTGCCAGAGAATGGTCCTCTGACAAAGGGTATCGGGTGCTGGTTGACTCAGGTAGACACACACCAGGAGCTGGTCAAGGGCTCTGAAGAGATGCAGGTGGGGCCCTGACTGCCTTCATACACTTTTTGACCCAACAGCCCTGGCCAAGCTAGCAAACCTGTGCGGAGTATCTGATTCAAGGTTGGCCAGTCAGGTTCCCTGTTCTGGGTGCTCAGAGCAGGGCCTGCAATCTGCAGGGTGGAGACCTGGCTCTGGGTGACAACCATGCTCCACAATTCGGGCCCCAGGGGCATGTGTCCTGTTGTCTGACTGGTGCCTTTTGAGTACTGTTCTAATGCTTGCTGGAGTTCCTGATGAGTGGAAACTGCTGTCCCAAGGTGGAACGCAGAGAACTGGGGTTTTTTAGCATCCTTTGTAGCTGGGGTCAGGCATTTGACTCAGGCGGCGACAGGCAGGAGGACGTTCGTGAGACTGTTTGGAAGCAGATACGAAGTTCTGCACAGGGTATCCATAAAGTGCTGCTGGGAGCCCAGGCTTCTTGCTTTTGGTATACAGTGTCAAATTCCTATACAGAGGTGGCAGCACAGGTTGGTAGTGGAGTTGAGTTCCTGGCATCCAGAGCTAATCTAGTTCCTTGTGGGGGAGGCATTAAGAGTGACAGGTCTCAGCAATGTTGTGGGCAGAGGCTCCTTGAAGTCCAGGGAGGCATATGACCAGGTCTGTTGGTCATCCCCGTGTACAGATGGTAGAAATGTGATGGACAATTACTAAACGCTGGTTCAACCATATCAAAGGAAAAGGGTAACTGATGTGTAGCCACTGGCTGGAAAGGAGTCTCTGGGTGGCATACTGCAGGGATCTATGTTAGCCGTGTCCATTCAACATTGTTCTCAATGACTTGGATGAAGACATGGGAGATGTGCTCCTTGACATTAGGACAACACAAAGCTGAGGGGACTGGGAAGGCATCAGGTCACCCACTCAGTTTTCAAGATGATCTTGCTACCCTGGAAAACTAGGATGAAAATAAAACTCAATGGAATAGGCGTCAGTTCTACACTGAGCTAAGAAAAAAAAAAAGCAAGTGCTTAAGATAGACTTGATAACTGGGTGGAGAGAAATCTGAGGGAGAGGGAAGAAGTATTCCTCTTTGCATATTTATACCCCACTTATCTCACAAAGAATTTTAGGGAACTTATGAAATATGCGAAATGCAAAAGAGTTAAAACATACTCTAACCCATGTGGTTCAGTTCGTTGGGTATCACCCTGCAAATCAAAAAGTTGCTGGTTTGATCCCTTGGTGGGGGGCACATGCTTGGGTTGTGGGTTTGGTCCCCGGTCAGGGCATGTACTACAGGGCAACTGATTGATGTTTCTCTCTCACATCAGTGTTTCTCTCCCTCTCTTCTCCCTCCCTTCCCCCTCCTTAAAAAGAAATAAATAATATCTTTAAAAAAAGCATAGTGAGGACAATTGTGGCAGAGTTAAAAGTAGAAAAATACTAAAAGCAAGTTAAGAAGCTCAGATGTATGTGACAGGAGGTGCCCTGAGCTTCCCTGTGGCTGAAGCAAAGAGGGGAACTTGATTTAATTTGAGATTTTCTAGTACACATAAAAGATAAATGAACAATTTAGCCACAGAAGCATGGCTTTTCCTTATAGTGAGACCTGAAAGAAAGTTCTCCTCTGGGTCCTTACAAAAAGAACACCTGTGAGGCAGGGGGGGATGACATCCTCCAAGGCAGGATATCAAAGAAAACGCAGTGAAAGCAGCTCTGGCTGGAGCCAGAAAAATGTCTAAGCACCAGACCCAGATGGGACTGCAATGTTTATCTCTCAAACTCACTGTATCTAAACTTTTCCTCATTTTTGCTCCCCTAATGAAATAATTCACTTCATTTCAATTTCATTTTATTTTTCTTTATCCTACATAAATTAAATACCGAGTAATATAATGTTTTATTGGGTAAGGTTGAACTTTTTGGGATCACAGAACTTTGAAATATCTAAGGTTTTTCGCTCTCCCTTTCTTTTTTTTTTTTTAAAAAGATTTTATTTGTTTATTATTAGAGAGGGGATGGGAGGGAGAAAGAGAGGGAGAGAAACATCAATGTGTGGTCACCTCTCAAGTGCCCCCTACTGGGGACCTGGCACACGACCCAGGCATGTGCCTTGACTGAGAATCAAAACCGTGACCCTTTAGTTCACAGGCTGTTGCTCAACCCACTGAGCCACACCAGGCAGGGATGCTCTCCCTTTCCAAGAACGGATTTTCTCCCCCTTGGGGGCCTATTGTCCCTGAGAGTGCAGTCTCTGACAGCATGGAGGATCCCATGTCACAAGCCCTTCAGCAACCTTCGTCAATAGTAGTGGCTCAAAATGCATACTCTCTGGAGAGCATTTCTCTGTTTGGTAAATTTTCCCTCCTGGTGTGGGTTTGTTTGTTTATTTATTTTTACCAATATGACTTAATGCAGTACAATTAGGAAGTGGCTTTATTTTTCTCCAATTCTTGTTTTCAACCCCTCTGTTGCATGTCTCTTCATCACCCTTGATATCATCTCAGGCAGAGCCTGTAGCTTCTTGGCCCACTTTAGTTATAATACCTAGCCTTATTTTGGCTGCTTCAATTCTCTTTCAGGCATTGAAAGTGTTACCGGACAGAGGCCTGCCCTGAGTGCGTCTGCCTCGGACTACCTACAGCATGTGGGTTCTTGACTTTGTGTAGGAAAGATTTCACAACACAAGTCCAGGTGACTATGAGGATCCATTTATTAAAGTTGGCGACAGTGAAACAAATAGAAGAAGCAACCGAAGAGCCTGGGCTGAGCTACCTTGGCTCACTGGGAAGTCAGAGCAAAGGGGACTTTGGGGACGGCTTCAGGGAATCAGCCTGGGACCAGCTGCCAGCTGCCATTGCCTTAGAGTTTAGGAGACACAGGCCTGTGGGGAAGGAAGTGGGGGAAGAAGAAGGGAATGGTCAGGACTGCTCCCCGGAGGGAGAGCTTGAGCCCTGGATCCTTTGTCTTGAGGCCTTTATCTCTTTCTTGCAGGTGGGAATCTTAGGGGAGGTCTCAGGGGAGGGTTTCAGCAGAATATTAATCAGTTCTCCAGGTGAGCCCTTTTAGGGTCATGGTCTCCACTGATTGGTCAGTGGCAGGGCAGGGGGTCTTTAGTCATGGCATTTGGTTCTGGCTTCACCCACTTGGTTTTGCTGCTTTTCTGGGCTTGGAGCTGAAACCCAGCTGAGACCAACATGTTACCTCCAGGGAGGAAAGATTACCCTGGGGGTGAGGTCCTTGTTTTCCAAGTCTTGCCCCCTGCCAGGCTCTTGGGCCTTCGCTCTGGTGACCATCTGCACCTGGCTGTAAATTGCTTGGCCAGTTTATTCAGGTATGTCTCAGTTTTCCTATTCCACTTGCCAAGGGATTTTCCTAGCTTCTTACTATCCTGTCTCAGGGTGATGGACATAGGCTGGAGTTTTGGAGAAAGAAAGCGCTTTGGTGAGGACAGCAGTTCTGAAGAGTGGGATTTTGTGGGCTATGGAGGGGTAGAAACGTTGAGGGAAGAATCAAAGTTTCTTCAGTAAAGGCTTCTGTTATTTCCCATGGCTTTGGGAATTAGACCTTCCCCTCCCCCTCTGCTTCCCCCTCCCCACTCCTCTTCTTTTAGATTAAGAACCTCTAAAGTTCTAAAGCGGGGAATAAGAAGATTTGATTTTCTCGTTTAGTTTGGGTTAAATTAGAAATGACGAGCCAGTTCCAATCTGGCATTTTGGAGAGATAAAGTTCACATTCTGCGGCTCAGCCCCAGACACTGCCTGGGCTGGTTTGAGGGCGCTGAACCCTGCTAAGCAGCAGGGTTGCAGAGCCTCCAGCCTTGGCTTCCTAGGAAAGAGAATCAGCTTGGCGGGCGCCAGGTCTGGCTCTAAGTAGCGGGGTGACTTTCCGCTACTGGCGAGACTGTGGTTGGGTGGTGAGAAAGTTTGATTAAGGACAAATTTTAGCCACATTTGAGTCCCCCGGGAGGTGCATTAGTCAGATAGGCTTGGTTTTGCTGTAACAACAGCACAAACAATCACAAATCTCTGTGGCTTACAACAGAGCTTCATTTCTCATGTGTGCTACATGTCCATTGCGATTGGGCTATATATAGCCCTGCTCTGAGTTGTCTCCTCTTGGAGACAACGGCTGTGGTATAAGGGATTATCTGGAACATAAGTGATCATCATGACAGCAGGGGGAAGAAAAAACAGAGAACCTCGTGCTCGCTCTAAGAACTTATACCCAAAAGTGACATGTGTGACTTCTGCTCATTTCATGGGCCAAAGCAAGTCATATTGAGGCAGGAGATGGTCAGGAGTGAGAAAACTCCAGAGGTGCCCCAGGACTAGGACAAAGGACATGATACAGGACAGAGACTCTGTCCCGGTTATCTCGGCTTTCTGGAAAAGCTCTGAATCATGGTGAGTCATGACTGCACCTGTGCAGGACATGCTTCATGACCTCTGCTTCATTATAATAGCATTATAATAAATTAGCCTTGTGGGGTCCCTCTTCCCCCTTTGGACAGTCAAGGAAAATCATGGGAGACCGCATGTGTAGTAGCTTAAAAGTAATATAACTACTTGTACATGCACCATAAAAGCCTACCAAAACTAGCCAGGAAATATCCACCTATAAGAATAGAAGCCCTTCTACCACTGAGGGTCAATTTCTGCTCGGAGTTGACCCACACCCATGTTCTGTGGATTGTACTATCACTTGATAAATCTGCTCTCTTTCTGCTATAAACTCTCTGTGTGTTCGGTTCAATTCATTGTTCGCGATCACTAAGAACCTTGGCACCTGTGTCCGCCTGTGACAATATGACCACAACTACATACACTACATACAAGAGAGCGGAGGTGTAAATTTGCCCCACTGTATATTTGGGACAGTAATGCAGTCTTTCACAGGGAGCCACCAATTCTGCCTAAAACAGCAGTTACATGCTGTTGCTGGTCTGACGAACAGGCTGTCAGAAAAGATCTGAAGGAAGCTACCATGTGGGAATTGTATTTTTCCCCCTAAAGATTATTTCATGCTTGTTGGATCCATCATATTCTGGAATCCTTTTGCTGCTCGATCAGTATTGACGAGTGTAAAGTGTTCAGTTACAAAGCTATTAGCCCCATCCCTTCATAACTCCTTGACATAAACCCACTGGCTGGTTTAATTTTCACCCATTTCCTATCTCCCTGAGCCCCTGTTCTTCCCGACCCCCTTTTTTCTTCCAACCCCATTTCTTCTGTGATCTCCAAAACATAGACCATGTGACTCTGTGGAGACCTAAGGTTTTCAAACTCCTCTCTCCAGAGGCTGGTAATTTCCACTTAGGGGATTTTCCTGCTATTTGTCCCACTGAGCGTGGGGTCTTAGAAGGTCTGTCTGAGGAGTTGAATTTCTACCATAGAGATGATTCAGTGGAATACAGATGAGCATGCTTTTTCTCTACCTCATTAAAAAGAATTTTGATATTTTATTAAATCACCTGGCCAGAAAAGAAATGACTAAAAATTATGGTTATAAAAGCACTTAAAAAAAAAGATTTTATTTATTTATTTTTAGAAAGAGGGGAAGGGAGGGAGAAAGAGGAGAGAAACATCAATGTGTGGTTGCCTCTCATGCGCCCCCTACCGGGGACCTGGCCCACAACCCAGGCCTGTGCCCTGACTCCGGATGGAACCAGTGACCCTTTGGTTCACAGGCTGGCACTCAATCCACTGAGTCACCTCAGTTAAGGCTAAAAGCACTTTAACTAAATAAACACCTGGGACCTGTTTGGTACATTTCTCATTGCTCCTTCCTTTTGTAAGTGCCAGCTGATTCTCACCCTTGATTTATGCGCAGTTTGGACCCTGACGTGTCTGTCCACTCCTGCAGGGCCAGCACACTCGGCTGTGGCTCCGGGGCCTCTCACCAGCAGCGATTAGAAACCTTTCCTGGGGGGAGGCTTTTGTTCAACCAGAAGGAATGTTTCTGGGCCACAGCCACAGGCAGCCCATTCTTTCCCTGATGCAAGAAAGAGGAAGCCTTATTTCATGGTTTTGTGTTTTTTTTTTCCTCCTTATCAACTGGGACAGTTTGTTTTCTCCTCTGATTCATAGACACAGAATTTCAGGGACTGGAAAGGGGCTCTCCTGCTGTTTCCTTCAAGTGACAAAATCGAAAAAGTAAAGCGGAGTTACCTAGAATGCCTCGTTACATTTCAGTGTGAAGAATGTTTATAATTGTCTTTTCCAATCATTTTCCTAGCCAGTTAATTTATCTTATTTTGATTTTTGAGGAAGTCCATTTCCTATTTTTTTTTTTTAAACGGGTCTTAGGTAGGTCTTTTGTGAGCTGGTAATTTGCCCTCTGGTCTCTTAGCAACCAGGAACTTTTCCTGCTCGCCTCTGAATCAGACCTTGGAGTTGCAAAGTTTGTGAGAGAATCTACCGTAGGACTGTATCTCTGCCAGAGCCGGCAATTTCAAAGCAATATTTAAACAAGAACATTAACCAGGCTTTCAGGCATGTGCATTCATAAAGGCAACAACTAACAAAACACATGCTCTCCGGAATGGCGCTGTTATTCTCCTCTGGTCCGGGTCCCAGCTGGCTGAGTGCTGTCTGGCTCTCTGGGTCTCCCGTCGCAGCACAAGACTTCTCCCCTCGCTGACTCTGGGGCTGATGCGAAACAGATGGAGCCTGCCTGGAGAGGAAACCACCATGAGCAGGACAAGGAGGTGGTTTGGGCCTGCCCCTTGTTAGTGGGGTCAGGGGTAGAGGTGAGCCACTGATCATGTGGTCTTGGTCAGTTTCATTCCACGCACATTGATTTTGTGCCCATTCTGTGCTAGGTGTTGGCCTGGGGAATGCACGGATCACAGCTGTGTCCTGTAGAGCGCCCAGTCTAATGCAGACAGACATAAATCAGCTACTGTCCAGCACATTGAGCCTGACATTCACGATATACACAAAGAACCGTTGGAGGGGAGAGAAGTGGCCTGGGGCTAGGGTGGTGAATGCGCGTAAATGACCACTTCGGAGGAAGGGGCTACCTCTCTGACCTTTGGCCTGTGTGCTATGAGTCACAGACTTCCGGCATTGGTCACGCAGTGGCAGGGAGCCCAAGCTCAGTTATTAGCCAGTGTGAGAGTTTACTAATTCTTTGGGTTATCTATGGCCATGTTAAAAACAGCCCCAAGATGTAGTATATGAGCCAGCCACCATTTTCTTGTGCTCTCAGATTTCTGTGAGTCAAGAGTTAGAAAAGGCCACGGGGGATGGCCCTTCTTTGCTTTTTGGTGTCTGGGGTCTTGGCGGATGGTGGGATAGAACTTGAATGTGGGTGTGCTTTCAGTTGCTGGAAGCCACTTCCCATATAGTTTCTCCACTCGTATGTCTGACAGCTAGGCTGCGCTGGTTAAGGTACAGGCTGTGCGGAGACTGCTGTCCCGACTGTCTACATGTGGCCTCTCCAGCACGGAGGTCTCAGGATGGTGGGACCTCTTACATGGAGGCTCAGGACTGTAAGAACAAGTAACTTCTCTGGGCAGAAGCTGAATGACATTTATTGTCACAGCAGGACTTCCATGTTCAGTCAGTCATCAGTTAACATCATTGATAGTTTCTGCTAGTTTAAGCAAAACAATGCATAATGTAACCAATTTTACCATAGGCTAATTGACATAAACAACAGTTAAGTTCCTATGGCATCTCCTCAACGTTATATTTGCTCTATTGGTGGAGGTGAGACAGGATAGTGAGAAGCTAGGAAAATTCCTTGGCAAGTGGAATACGAAAACTGAGACACAAAGCTCAACAAAAATGGCTGAGCAATTGACAGCCAGGTGCAGGTGGTCACCAGGGTGGAAGGCCTGAGTGCCTGTCAGGGGGCAAAACTGGGAAATGCGGACCTCAACCCCAGGATAACCTTTCCTCCCTGAAAATTACATCTAGCTTCAGCTGTATTTTAGCTCCAGGACCGGAAAAGCAGCAAAACCAGGTGGGCGATGCCAGAACCAACTGTAATGACTAAAGACCCCCTGCCCTCACTGACCAATCAGTGGAGACCATGACCCTGAGAGGCACACCTGGAGAGCTGATGAATATTCTGCTGAAACCCTCCCCAAGACCTCCCCTAAGATTTGAGAGAAAGAGAGGCGGTGGGGGGGCTCAAGACAAAGGACCCAGGGCTCTCCGTCACTATTCCCCTTCCCTTCTTTCCCCACTTCTTTCTTCACATACATGTGTCTCCTGAACTCTAAGGTAATGGGCAGCTGGCAGCTTGTCCCACGTTGATCCCCCAAACCTGTCCCTAAGGTCCCTTCTTCTCTGACTTCCCAGTGAGCTAAGGCAGCCCCACCTAGGTTCTCCTGTTGCTTTTTTCATGCTAAGCCCTTCCTTGTTTCACTGTCCCCAGCTTTAACAAATGTATCCTCAAAGTCACCTGGACTTGCGTTGTGAAACCTTTCCTACGCGAAGTCAAGAACCCACACATCATAGCTGACCCTAGGCAGACCTGCTCAGGGCCAGGCCCCTGGCCAGTAACAGAAGCAGTCTGAGGAGCACCAGGTGAAGAATTGGGGAAGTAGACCCATCTCTCAATGGGTCAAAATATTTGCAGTCATGCTTATGGCGTCGTGCTAGGAACTAGGAGTCATGAGTTCTAGGCTGACTCTCCTCCTCACTTGTGGTGCGACCTTGGGTTAGTGCTTTTCCTCTGGGCTCTGTCCTTTTCAACTATACAATGAGGGGTAGACCAGGTTAATCTAAAGTCCCTTTTAATGAGGAATGGCAGGGTAGCAAGTACTCCTTATTACCCACTATTAGGAGTAAGGTGAATTTTAATTATGGAATAGATCTATAATTGAATTATGTGGATCATGGAGGATATATGATTTTTAGAACTTTCACACTGAAAGGGATTTGAGGAACCATGACCTAGCTTCCTTATTTTACAGATAAGGAAACTTAGGTCTAGAGAGGTTAAAGGCCCAGGAGTAAGTTAATGGTGGACATTAACTGAAGAATACAACGTGGGTCGCTGAACCAATGATCCAGTCATGCTGTGTTTTCTACTCACCTGATCACATCTGGAATTATGCCTGGAATTTCATCCAAACATCTGTCTTCAGGAAAATATCTCTCACACAGACTGAAGGATATCTGAAAGTAGCTGTTTGGAACTTTTCCACTGTGTCCAACCTGAGAAGTGAATTGGGCCTGAGCTTAGATCTATTAGATCTGTTGGTTAGATCTGTGCTCATTGGCTGGCCCTCTGGGGGCATTGGCCCAGGACTGGAGCAGTATGACAATGCAGCTGGGAGGCAGGTTGAGAAGAGTAAGTTTGCTTCAGGTTTGGATCCAATTTTTTTTTTTTTCATATCAGCCATATTCAGCAATGGTTCTTGAGCACATAAAATAGGGTGATTGAGTTAAATAATAAACTACAAGAGAGACCATGGGAGTGGGAAAGCAAAGGCAACAGAAAAGAAGACTGATTTTAGCTTAAATTGGAAAGGCCACTGAGCTGCTGAGAGAGGGAGATGGAGGGTAGAAGGTCCTATGGTGACAGGAACAGGAAAAGAACTGATAAAAAGAGCCACATGGCTCCTTACAGCCCAAGGAAGGCTGAGTGACTTGGGGCAAACTCAGTGTGGAAATGGCAACTGGACGTCATGCATTTAGAAAGTGGGGGGATCTTGAAGTCACATTTAATGCTAGGAAATAAAGCGAAAGAAAGAAAAAGAAAGAGAAAGAAAGAAAGAAAGAAAGAAAGAAAGAAAGAAAGAAAGAGAAAGAGAGAAAGAAAGAAAGAAAGAGAGAAAGAAAGAAAGAAAGAGAGAGAGAGAGAAAAAGAAAGGAAGGAAGGAAGGAAGGAAGGAAGGAAGGAAGGAAGGAAGGAAGGAAGGAAGGAAGGAAGGAAAGGTCAAGAAGTGTTGAATCTCCATGATGAACGGGATTTTCCTGAACTGGATCAATCACAAACATGGCCTTAAACAGAATCAACAGGGTGGGGGTGATTTTGTCATGTTGTTTGGACATTGACAGGGAACAAGTTTCATCTGTGCTCGGCAGTAAGTCAGGATGCTGAGAGGAAGAAGGAAAGGAAACATGGAGGAAGCCAGCTGGGCTTTTTTGAAGGTGTCTGACCCCCGGGCCCCATTGTTAGCTCACACCAATCCATCCGTTTCCTCTCTAGTCCACCGCCTCCTGTTCTTGCAACAAGTCATGCTACACCTGCCATCATTCTCATTTCCTCTAATCCATTCCATTCTAGTTCCAATCTATCACAATCTTTCATTACACTTTTCAACCAGCTCTTTCCCATTTTTATCCTCTCTCATTTCATTGACAAATCCCTTTATTTGGTGCTCATCACTGTGACCATGTAAGCTTTTGCGGGATTAAACCCCTAAGACACTGGACCTCAGGGATCTAGGAATTTGACACCCCTGAAGCGGGACATTTCAGCCTTTTTCTTTTCATGAATACACAGAAAATGATATTTGTGCAGCCCACTGGGGCAGAGGGCTCCAGCCCAACCCTGGCCCCACCTAGCTACCCCATGGGCTGAATTATCTGGGCAAAGCTCAAATCCATTCTCCGCACAGAGCTTCAGAGGCTCTGCAAAGGACTATAGGATTTCTCATACTCCCGATCACAGGATGTTCCCTACGGAGTTGTACGTTGCTTATTTGCCCTTTGGCTGACTCAACAAATGACATCAGTTCCAGTGACAGGAAGGTCTCATCCCTCTTTTGTATCTAAGGTAGCAACAAAATGGAAGAGCTCGGTGGCGATACAGTTCACAGCAGGATTGGCTCGTTTGCCTTAGTCAGGGAAAAGCAGCTGTGGTGTTCAAATACATTTAGGGGGAAACCCGCTCTGCTACTTACAGAGCTGGTAACAGAACTCAGGGCTGAAAGGGAGTATCACGTAGTCCTGCTTTAGTGAGCTGCGATCTAGCAGTGGGGACAAGACCAGCCTGGGAGGATGAGAACCACAAGGGAAGTTCAAAGCCCCTGAGGGCTGAAAGGCAGAGGGTGTGTTCAGCTGGGAGCCAAGCCTATAGAGCGCCTGCTGCCCTGGATATGACCTCATTTCAGATGGGCCTGAAGGATGGGCAGGATTTGCCCAGGCGTAGAGTGGGCTGAATGAGTACATTCCAGGCCCAGTGAGGAACGGGGGCAGGAAACAACAGATGGGGCAGAGAAAACCACCTTCAAGAAAGGTGAAGAGTGTGTCGACTGTATAGGAGTAGCACAGATCAGTGATTTTCGACATTTTTCATCTCATGACACATAAACTAATTACTAAAATTCTCCGGCACACCAAAGAATATATTATATTTTTTGCTGCCCTGACGCCCCCCCCCCCCAAATAATCATTGATTTCCATAAAAGAAACAATAGTAGTAATTACCTACCCTTTTTTGCTCCAAAGTGACTTTTTAAAAATTGTTTTTTAAATTAACTTTTATTTATTGATATGAGAGAGATAGAGAGAAACATCAGTTTGTTGTTCTACTTATTCGTACATTCATTAGTTGCTTCTTGCAGGTGCCCTGACTGGGGATTGAACCCTCAACCTTGGTGTATCACAGTGACATTCTACCCATCTGAGCTACCTGGCCAGGGCCTCATAGTGACTTTAAAAAAAAATCAGATGACTATATTTGTATATAGGGATTTCGGTACCACAAATTAACTAATCAGATGCAAACTTATTATGCAATGTGACCAATAAGACACGACTGTGTTATATGACCTATACAGTTATGGTTCAAGACAGGGCATTCACACTGGATGGCTATTGTTGTGTTGGTTGTTGTCATTTTTAAACTTGACACTCTAAGGGAAAATAGGTCAGTGCCGTTGACTAAATAGTCAGGTATTGCATGTTTTAAAAATCCTTGCGGCACACTGGCTGAAAATTGCTGGCATAGGAAAGTGAGTTGGGGCCAGTTTGTGAAGGATCTTGACTCCAGGGTGAGGGGTGGTATGGAGCTGGAGGCAACAGGAAGCCACTCACCCCAACTCTCCTTCTGGACCCGTGGAAGTCCAGGGTGCTGGTTGTGAGAGAACCAAGGAGCTAAGGACTGTCCTGGAGGATGCTGAGTCCTGGGCATGTAGACCACAAGAGGAATCAAGACAATTCCCCCTGGAGCATACATCCAAAGAGATGCAGATGAGAAGTGTGATCCAGAGCTTTGCTCCCTGTCAAGAATGAGTGAATTACACACAGGTGAGAGAGAAAGTACCAGGTGAGCTCCCTTAAGCTTCTGGGAGAGAATGGTAGACCTCTGCCATAAATGGGGAGGGAGTAACTAATGGCCCTGAACTAGCTCAGACATTACTGATAACTGAGGAAAGGACTTAGATGGCCCTGGGAGCCATCTGGGGAGCTTTAGCTGGAAGCTACATGTAGGTGTTAGGAGAGGCAGTCCACCACGAACTCTGAGCTTGCCTGCATGTTCTTGCCAAATGCTCCAGAACGCAAGGTTTACCTGTCTCGTGAAACTGAGCAGTTCTGTCACTGGGCCTACAGGTAACTAAGCAGGTCGAAGTGGACTATAATGTGGCTGCGGTGGAACTCCTTCCCGCTGCAGGAAGTGGGGAAGGTAACTGGCTTGTTTGCTGTTTGCTGGTGTTTGGGCCCCTGGGCTGGGGCTCTTTTCCTGTAATGCAGTCCACTGTGGTTGCAGGTGCCATATGGGCCCATAATGCTGCCTTGTGAGACTTGAAGACAAGGGGAACCCATACAAATATGCAACTTGCCGAACCATGAATAATACAGTCTCTTGTCTCTGACCCAAGAGGTCTTGCACCTTTTGTTAGCATTTAAGCTAAGTTGTTACCTTGAAAGCAGGGTAAAATATTGCATAAGACTTTTCACAGTTTTTGACAGTGAGGTGGATTTGAAGGCGTGAGCCTGGAGCTGAGGAGAATGGTTGGGAGGCATATAAGTTAGGATGTTTTTGGCTGCGAATAAGATAATATGCAACTAAAGGTGTCTTAAGCAAGAATGTCATGCAATGACTTTGCATCGAATATGAAATTAGAAAATCACAGGATTGGTTATTTTGGCAGCTCACCGGGTCCTGGATTTGTTTCTCTACGATTCTCTCTATTTCTTTCGTTCTCTTCACGGTTCCAAGGTTGCTGCCATAGTTCCAAGCATCACAACCTCACGGGACAACAGATCCTATTTCCGCATGGAAAGTGTATGTCAGGGGAAGAGTTTTCTCTTTGTGCAACTCACTATTTCTCTCAGGTAGGAAACTTATTTTCCCTAGAATTCTTCTTGGAAGAATTTCCTTCATGTTTCATTGGCCAGAAATGGGTCACAGGCCCACTGAAAACCAATCACTAGCAAATGGGAGTGTGATGACCATGATTAATTTAGACCAGTGGGTTCAAGTTTGAGTGTGCTTGTTCAGCCTTGGAGGGCTTGTTAAAACACGGATCTCTGGGACCCACCCTGGAGGTTCTAATTCAGTAGGTCTGGGGTAGAGCCCAAGCATTTTTATTTTTAACAAGTTCACAGATAGGCTGATGCAGCTGGTTAAGAACCAGTGGTCTAGAGAGATGGTTCTCAACTCTGGCCATATAGCAGAATCACTATACGTGAGATAGAGTGGCCCTTGGGAGAGTTTATAGATATATAAAATATAAATCCCAGAGTGATTCATACACACATATATGTATGTACGTATAAATATATTTGATAGAAATCCCAAGGTGGTTCATATACATGCTCAACCTAAGCCTCATCTCCATCCAAAGGGCTTCCTTGGCCGTCCAAGGTAGGGAGACTGCTTTCTGTTGGCTGCTCCACTCGGCCCTGTTCCTGTGTTGCAGCACTGAATGACACAGATGCGTATTCATCTCTCTGATGGACTTTGCTCACCCACTTACCATGTGACTTTGGGCAAGTTGCTTCAGCCCTGCAAGTCACCACCTTAGCTGTAAAGGATACCTGATATCCACGGTGTAAGTTTATGATGAGATTAAAATAAATGATTTGTTTCCAGGATGGAGTATGTAGAGCATAGGGCCTGATACAGAGTCAGCCCTTAGTAAATGGAAGTTGCTACACCTACCCCCCTACCTCTAGATGAGCACTGCCCAGGAGAAATACAACAGAAGCCATAGAAGTGAGCTACGTATGCAATTTAATATTTTCTTATAGCCATATTCAAAGGGGAAAAAGAATCATTTTCAACAGTATATTTTACTTAACTCAATATACCCCAAATATTATTTTTTACATTTAATCAATAAAAGTGTTATTAATGAGCTATTTATATATTTCTTCATGAGTCTTTGAAATCCACTCTTATTTTATAGTAACAGCACATCTCTTTTCAGTTTAGACATATTTCATAGACTCATTAATCATATGTGACCAGTAGCTACTATTTGGACAGTGCAGTACTAGATTCAAGAAATTCACAGAATTTCTTGAGGCTAGTACAGGGTCTGATTTTTCTCTGTGTCACTCAATGCTTGTCACATGATAGTGTTTAATAATGTTTACAAGGTATTAATGAATTAAGTCAAGTAGTTACATAGTCATATGATTGGGCACATTGCCAAGGGGAATAATTTACATATATTTGCAAACTATAATGACAGGCTAAGGAAACCTGGCAGTCACCAAAAGTGATGCACTGCCTTCCATCCGCAAAGCCAAGGTTGAGGAGATGCGCCAACCCTGCAGCAAGTCAGAGGTTAAAAACCTAGAATGAGAAAGGTTCAGATCTTGGTTTTGATACTGTAGCCACTAATATTTGGGTTCCCTTCAAATTAGTTTAACGCTAAATTAGAGACAACCAACCTTACCTAATGATGAATGGGTAGCCTTTTTTTGGTAGGATCTTGGGACCCCTATAGGAAAATCAGTTGACAACAGACTCCTCCCTGACCAGGCAGAACTCCAGTGATTGGTTATATGTGTTTGAGTGCTGGTTCCATTATCAAGTAGCTGTGTGACCTTGGATACTTTACTTAACCTCTCTGAGCTTCAGTTTCCATACCAGTGAAATGCAGAGAATAACAATAGCATTTATCTCATAGGATTGCTTTGAGTAGATCATGGACTGAGACCATGTCTCGAGGAGATCATGTGCTTCTGACATGGCTCCCAATAATCCCTGCCACCTGATGTTCATGCCGTTTATCCCCTCCCTTTGACTGTGTGTGGGACCTAGTGCTTTGATTCTAACAAACAGACTATAACAAAGTGATGGCATGTCACTTTCATGATTGTGGTGACAAAGTGATGGGATGTCACATTCATGATTAAATTATGAAAGGCTGTGACTTCCATCTTGCTAGTTCACTGGAACTCTCTCTTGCCCTCTCACTTGCTCTCATGAAGCAAGTTACCTTGTCATAAGATGCTCTATGGAAAGACACACATGGTAATAGACTGCTGGAGATCTTGGGCCAAAAACTCACAAGAGCTCCATGAGGAACTGAGTCCCACAGCTGAAGAGGAAGTAGATATTGGCAACCACATAAATGAGCTTGGAAATAGTCTTTCCACTTGAGTCTTTTTTAAAAAATTGTTGTTTTATAACAGTTGTTCCAACTTTCCCCCACTGGTCTCCCCTGCCCTACCTCCTCTGCCCCACCCCAGTCAATCCCCACACTGTTGTCCATGTCCATGGGTCATTGATACCTATTCATTCATTAGACCCTTCCCCTTCTTTCCCCCTTCATTTCCCTCCCCCTTCCCCTCTGGTTGCCATTAGCCTGTTCCTTGTTTCCATGCCTCTGGTTCTATTTTGCTCATTTGTTTGTTTTGTTCATTAGGTTCCTCTCATAGGTGAGATCATATGATTTTTTTTCACCGCCTGGTTTATTTCACTTAGTATAATACTTTCCAGTTCCATTCATGCTGTCACAAAAGGCAGGAGTTCCTAATTTTTTTCTGCTGCATAATATTCCGTTGTGTAAATTTACCAGTTTTTTGATCCACTCATTTACCGATGGCCACTTAGGTGTTTCCAGCAGTCGGCTATTGTAAATAGTGCTGCTATAAACATAGGGGTCCATAAATTCTTTTGAATCAGTGTTCAGGATTCTTAGGGTATATTCCCAGCAATGGAATCACTGGGTCAAAAAGCAGTCCCATTTTTAGTTTTTTGAGGAAATTCCATATTGTTTTCCACAGTGGCTGCACCAGTCTGCATTCCCACCAACAGTGCACTAGGGTTCCCTTTTCTCCACATCCTCACCAGCGCTTGTTGTTTGCTGATTTGTTAATAATGACCATTCTGACCAATATGAGTGGTATCTCATTGTGGTTTTTATTTGCATCTCTTTGATGGCTAATGTTGTTGAGCTTCCTTTCATATGTCTCTGGGTGTTCTGTATGTCCTCCTTGGAAAAGTGTCTATTCAGGTCCTTTGTCCATTTTTAACTGTATTGTTTGTCTTCCCTGTGTGGAGTGGTATGAGTTCTTTATATATTTTGGAGATCAAACCTGGGTCTGAGGTATCATTGGCAAATATGTTTTCCCATATGTTTGGTTCTCTTTTCATTACGATGAAGTTTTCTTTAGCCATGCAAAAGCTTTTTAATTTGATGTAGTCCCATTTGTTTAGTCTGTCCTTTAATTCCCTTGCCCTAAAGGATATATTGATGAAAATATTGCTGCATGGGATATCTGAAATTTTACTGACTGTGTTTTCCTCTAGGACTTTTATGGTGTCACAGTTTATGTTTAAGTCTTTTATCCATTTTGAGTTTATTCTGGTGGATGGTATAAGTTGGTGGTCTAGTTTCATTTTTTTGTCGGAACCATTCCAGTTCTCCCAAAATCATTTGTTGAAGAGGTGATTTTTACTCCATTTTATGCTTCTGCCCCCTTTGTCAAATGTTAATTGACCATAGAGACATGGGTTTATTTCTGGGCTCTCTATTCTGTTACATTGATCAATGTGTCTGTTCTTATGTTCTTTTGATTACAGTGGCCTTGTAATATGGTTTGATGTCAGGTATTGTGATCCCTCCTACTTTGTTCTTCTTTCTCCATATTGCAGAGGCTATTTGGGGTCATATTTGGTTTCATATAAGTTTTTGAAATATATGTTCTAAATCTGTGAAGTATGTCATTGGTATTGTAATACGGATTGCATTGAATCTACAAATTGCTTTGGGTAGTACGGACATTTTAATGATGTTAATTCTTCCAATCTGTGAACATAATATATGCTTCCATTTATTTGTGTCTTCCTTAATTTCTTTCTTCAGTGTTCTGTAATTTTCTGAGTATAGGTCTTTTATCTTCTTGGTTAACTTTATTCCAAGGTACTTTATTTTTCTTGTTGCTATAGTAAATGGGATTTTTTCCCCTGATTTCTGATTCTGATATTTCATTGTTGGTGTGCAAAAATGCCTTTGATTTCTGAATATTGACTTTGTATAGCACTATTTGCCAATTTCACTTATTAGGTTGAGTAGTTTTCTGGTGGAACCATAGGGTTTTCTATGTACACTATCATGTCATCTGCAAATAATGACAGTTTTACTTCCTCCTTTTTAATTTGGATGCTTTTTATTTCTTTTTCTTGCCTGATTGCTGTGGCTAGAACTTCTAATACTATGTTGAAAAAAGTGGTGAAAGCAGACACACTTGTCTTGTTCCTCGTCTTAAGGGGGAAGCTTTTAGTTTTTGCCTATTGAGTATGATGTTGGCTGTAGGTTTCTCGTATATGGCCTTTATTATGTTGCAGTCTGCTTCCTCTATTCCCACTTGGTTGAGTGTTTTTATCATACATGGGTGCTGCAGTTTATCAAATGCTTTTTCAGCATCTATTAATATGATCATGTGGTTTTGGTCTTTCATTTTGTTTATGTGGTATATTACATTTATTGATTTGTGAGTATTATAATATCTTTGCATCCCTGGGATGAATCCCACTTGATCATGGTGTATGATCTTTTTAATGTATTGCTGGGTCCAGTTTTCCAATATTTTGTTGAGGATTTTAGCGTCTATGTTCATCAGCAATATTGGCCTGTAGTTTCCTATCTATGTTGCATCTTTACCTGGTTTTGGAATTAGGGTGATACTGGCTACGTGAGTTTGGGAGTCTTCTCTCTTCTTGAATTTTTTGGAAGAGTTTGATAAGGATAGGTATTAGCTATCCTATATTTAGGAGTTCCCTAAATATTTGGTAAAATTTGTCCATGAAGCTGTCTGGTCCAGGGCTTTTGTGTGCTGGAAGATTTTTGATTACTGTTTGAATTTCACTAGTTGTTATTGGTCTATTCAGGCTTTCTGCTTCTTCTTGATTTAGTTTTGGGAGATTATATATTTCTAGAAATTTGTCCATTTCATCTAGGTTGTCAAATTTCTTGGTATATAGTTGTTTATAGTAATTTCTTATAATCCTTTGTATTTCTGTGGCATTGGTTGTAATTTCTCCTCTTTTGTTTCTGATTTTATTTATTTGGGTCCTCTTTTTTTCTTGGCAAGTCTGGTTAAAGCCTTGTTGATTTTGTTTATCCTTTCAGAGAATCACCTCCTGGATTTATTGATCCTTTGAGTTATTCTTTTAGTCTCTGTGTCATTCAGTTCTGTTCTGATCTTGATATTTCCTTCCTTCTACTTGCTCTGGGCTTTGTTTGTTGTTCCTCTAGTTCTTGTAGATGTTGGCTTAGATTGTTTATTTGAAATTTTCTATCTTTTTTTGGTAGGCCTGTATTGCTATGAACTTCTGCCTCAGGACTACCTTTGCTGTGTCCCATAGGTTTTGGGTTATTGTATATTCATTTTCAATTGTTTCTAGAAACTTTTTGATTTCTTCCTTGATCTCACTGTTAATCCATTCATTATTTAATAAATTCTCCATGAATTTGAATATTTTTGAGTTTTTTTCCTTGGGGTTGGTTTCTATTATGATCCAAGAGGATGCTTGATATGTTTTCAATTTTCTTGAATTTGTTGAGGCTTATTTTGTGACCAACCATGTGGTCTATCCCAGTTGAGTCTTGAGGTAAGACTGTAGGCTTGTGAGAGCCAGAGGAGCAAGCTGAATTGCAAGTGCACCAACAAAAACTGAGACAACAGACACGTATTGTTTTACATTGCTAAGTCTTGGGGTAATTTGTTACACAGCAATGGATAACTAATGCATGCATGCAATAGCTTGACATAGCATCTAGAACATGAAAGTTGTTTGGTAAGTTTAAATATTACTCTTAGCAGTGGTGTTGGAAAATTCTACTATTGGTAAGGGAGTCTTGTCTTATACCAGAGAAAATCTCTATATTATTCAACCTTCATAAGCAGCCAGGATTAAACCAGATTCACTTCAGTGGAGACCTGTATATTTTAAAATTATAGTTCATTCCTTTGCACTGGAGTCTGAATTTGCCTGCTCACCCCCAGCATAGTTTCCACCTCATCCCAACACATCCTATTAACAACCAGTGCCCAACATAGTCACACTACAAGGACACAAGTTGGACCCTTTCCTGGGAGGGAGACCCATAGGAAACTTGGGGACCGAAAGCTGCCACAGGCCTGAGAATAAGGTATGATCAGCCCATATGTCAGAGGAGTATTTTTTTCCTTTTTTCCAGAACGTGGCTGTCCTCTGAGAGAAACACTGTACAAAGAATCATGGAGGTAAGCGCCTGTGATTGTGAAACCTAATCAGTTGTGAAATCTAGTTGATCACAATGTGCCTGGTCTGGGAAACAAAAGCCTTAGTTAAAGGGGGGTGGTCCATGCATCATCTAGGGGATAGGGACCCCAAGGAGCAATGGTTTGTCAGTGTTTTTCCTGTGCCATCCAGAGCAAGGGGGCCTATCTTGTTGGCAGAAACATCCACTCTGCTTGACAGGTGGCCAGAGAGGAGCCGGAGCATCAGGGGATCATAACTCTCTGACATGGGCCATTAAGAGCATCCTGCTGCTCTGTGGCACTGAGTCCTTGCTTATTGTGCGAACTTCTGATGAGAATAACTCATTTCCCACATATGTTGCCTTCCCACCACTGGACATGGGGTTCTGGCTTTCTTGGAAGTTACTATTTTCTCTGGAACTAACAAACTGATATTCTGGTTTATCCATGGGTCTTTTGAGAGTTTGCACAGCCTGGGTCAGCCCCTGACCCCTCAAGCCCTCACCAAATATTGCTGCTGTCTCTCAAAGTGGAGAGCAAGTGCGTGGGGCCTAGTGACCTCATGTCCTTCCTCCCTCCCTTCTATTTTCCCTCTTTCTCTTTTTCCTTCTACTCAGGCCCATCTTCACCTCGACGCACACACACGCACACACACACACTCTCTCTCTCTCTCTCTCTCTCTCTCTCTCTCTCTCTCAGCATCTCTCGCATGGATCATGGGACAGTGTTTTGGTTAAGCTAATGGATTCTGGAGCTGACTGAGTTTCAGTCCGGGTTCTGTCATTTCATAACCGTGGGCTCTGGGGCAAGTTACTTTAAGCTCCCTGTGACTCAGTTGTAAACTGGGAATAATAGCACGTGCCTTCTAAGGCTGATATCAGGATTAAATACATCAGGGCAATGCCTGCACTGGCAAGTACTCACCCAACGTTGGCTAAATAATGAGTGCCTACCATGTGCCAGTTCCGAGCTAGAGGCTGGTAGTGGATGATTGGGGGACCAGACCCACCTCCAGGGCACTTGCTGGGAAGAAAGGGAAGCTGGGACATCAGTAGGTTATTTCAAAGCATATCCTGGCTGGATGCTGGCTCGCTGTGGGAGCTGGTGTCCTTCTGGGACATTTCGGTCTCATTGCTTTCTATTTTCTCACTGCCACGGGTGTCACTGCACAGGGTCAAGGGAGTGCAGCATGACAGCCCAGGAGCCTTGTGTGGGAGGGGCCTCAGAAAGGGGTAAAACCTAACAGGAGAGGTGGGGAGCACCCGAGGGATGAAGTTTGCCTGTGTCCCAGGCTTCCAGGCATGCCTCTCCTTGGGTGATAGGGACTGAGCTTCACACTCCATACCAGTTTGTTGGTTAGATGCTTGGCGATGAGATCTTATCTCCTGGTTTGTGAGCACTGCAGCTGCCGTGGGTCTTCCGGGCAGACAGGCGGGTGTGAATTGCTACATGACCCTGATGAATCTGTGTCAACGTAGGGACTGACAGTGGTCCGATCACTGATGCTGGCAGTGTCCAGAGAGAACTGATATCATTACCAAGAGTGAATGAAGCAATGCAATTACCTCCTTAAAGTTATAGGAAGGGAGTAATAACGCTTGCACCATTCTCTCCCAGGGACTGTGTGTCTTGCTCCTCTGAACCTCCCACTGAAGGGTTTGCTGCCAGAGCCTGCTCTCCTGAGGCCTCTGCCATATTCTGCCCTTCTTGTTTTGTCAAATGCATGAATTCTGTGTCTTTACTAATAGGTGTTGCATTTTCAGACAATTAAAATATTAATCAATTTCTTTTTGGAATAGGTGATGTGTTGGCATGCATAAAATTCAGAATTTACTAAAGGGTACACAAAAAATGTCTCTCCAGTCTCTCTCCCCACCACCTGGTTCTTTCTCACAAGACAATTTGTATTACTAGTTTCTTGTGAGATAGTGAGCTCTTCAGATAACGGAGACTGCGATTTATACAAGTGACATCAATTCAACACTTCTTTTCTGAGCACCAACCAGGTACCAGGAGCTGGAGCCCCAAAGACTATGAGGAACAGTCTCAGCCCTCTGAGTTCTCATGGTCCAGTAGAGGGCAGCCAGGTTGGCCAACAGTTATAATCTGATTCTATTAAAGGAAACATGGCAATGTCTGTGAGGAGCAGAGATGCACCAAGGGGAGGAGAGAGGGAAATTACCTGGCAATGAATACGGGAAAGTGTTCGTAACCTATCTGTAAGCTTTCCACAGCCACGAGGATGGGGTGTTAGAGAATTCACTTCTTCCCTGGTGAATTGCTTTTTGATTCTATTAGTCTGGTCTCACGGAATTGAAACCCGTTTTCGGCCACCTGCCAACTCTTTTTTTAAAAACAACTTTATTAAGATGTAATTCATATACCAGACAATTCGCCATTTAAAGCGTGCGATTCAATATCTTTTAGTGTATCCATGGAGTTGTGCATTAACACCACAATCAATTTAAGGACATTTTCATTACCCCGAAAGGAAACCTCATACCTCTTAGTTGTCACCCACCAATATCCCCTCTCCCAGCCCCTGGCAACCACTAATCTACCTTCTGTCTCTATGGTTCTGCCTGTTTTGAACATTTCATAGAAATGGAATCATACAGCCCTGGCCGGCTTGGCTCAGTTGGATGGAGCATCATCTTATAAACCAAAAAGTCATGGGTTCGATTGCTGGTCAGGGCACATGCCTAGGTTGTGGGTTTGGTCCTCAGGCGGGACAAGAGGCAGCAAATGGGTGTTTGTCTCTCACATTGATGTTTCTCTCCCTCTCTCTTTCCCTCCCTTCCCCTCTCTGTGAAATTAATAAGTATGTCCTCTGGTGAGGATAAAAACAAAAAACTGTAAATGGAATTATACAATATGTGGCCTATGTATGTGTCTGGCTTCTTTCATTTAGCATCACATCTCTTTTTATGGTTTTGTAATGCTCCATTGTGTGGGTGCACTACATTTATCTGTTCATTAGCTGATGACATTTGGTTGGTTTCCATATTTTGGAGGTATATCTATATCTGTATCTCACTCTCTTTCTCTCTCCATATATCTATATCTATATATATATAGATATATGGAGATATATCTATATCTATATCTATATCTATATATCTATATCTATATCTATATCTATATCTATCTATCTATCTATCTATCTATATATATATATATATATATATATAGAGAGAGAGAGAGAGAGAGAGAGAGAGTGAGTGTCTGGCACAAATAATGCCCCTTTCTTATGACCTGGTAATCTATACCAAATATTTTATTACAAAACCATAGGCATGTAATTCTGTAACATAACAATATTATACTCAAACACACCATATGATATTTTAGGTGAAGTGTTCAAATTGCCGTCCATCTTGTGTGAGACGTTCACATACCCTACCAACCACAGTCAGTGACATTACTTCTGCAGGACCCTGTATGTAAATATATGTATATGTATATGTATGTATGCTATAAACATTCATGTGCAAGATTTTGTTTTGAAAACTTGTTTTTAATTCCTTCGCATATGTACCTGGGAGTGGAACCACTGAGTCGTATGGTAATTCCATATGTAACTTACTGGGGAACCATCAAATTGTTTTCTATGGCTGCTGCACTGGTTACATTCCCACCAGCAGTGTACAATCATTCTAATGTCTCAACTTTCCGCTTTTAAAATGGAACTTTCCCCCAAGATGCTCCTCTGCGATTACCCCTCAGCTCCTTTCTCTGGGCCCGGGGTGCTCCTGAAGTGCCCCCAGGCCTCAGCCCCAACTTATGTAGTAGCTACCTTGGACAGAATTCCTAAACCGTGTCTATCTTTAAACTTCAAATGTGTTACTGACAGGTCAGCACACCTGCTCTCGCTTCTGGAGAGGAGAAGGGAAGATCTTAGGAAGCAGAGAAAGGGAGGTGGGGGTCTATACAGTAGCTTTACTAAGCTCCCTTGTACGGTAGAACAGTGAATAGTTGCTTCTTTCTCTTGCTCCCCACTCAGGGGCGGACAGAGGCTACTCTGGGTGAGCCTAGGGCCCGTTGTCTCCTAAGTGTGGCTGAGACGACTCCTCCTCTAGCCTCTTGGCCAACATCCCTCTCTGCCGCCACTCTATGGCCACTCACGCAGCTCCTCCAGCTTTCTTCCATTTCTTCCGGTCTAAGGTACCGTATTTAGCAAAACCCAAAACGAAACAAAAAACAAAAACAAAAAAGCAAACAATCAACCCAAATAACCCCACAGACTCCCAGCAACAGTTGCATTCTGGAGAACCAAAAATAATTTTTTAGTATAAGTATGTCCCAACTACTGCCTGGGACGTATTTGTATTTGGGATATACTACACAATTATTTGTGGTCTCTCTGAAATTCAAATGTAACTGGCAGCCCTGTATTTCATCTGGCAGCCCCATCTCCATTTTCTGAGGCTTGCTCTGGGGTCATATGTAGATGAAGTGTTGTTGCTGTGAATGTTCCCTTTTTCCAGACAGTTCCTAAATTATTCGCTTTCTATTGTCTCAGTGTGATTCCTGGGGAAGCCCACCATTAGCAAGTCTCTGTCAAGACATGCGTTTATTTAATCCTGCTGTCCGTTTCCACACTGAAGGCCAGGGCCTCACCAATCCCTGAGCAGGGGAGTGCTTGTGAGCATGTGCTTTAAAACCATACCGCAGATTTTTTGAAATTCTAAATATGTTCTGTATACTGGTCCCTTCCCTTCTTTCCCATCATGCCTCTCTATTTGCTCCCCTTTGAAAGGGAATTGCTCTTCCTGAGTGTCCTTTAGGAAGTGCTATGGCAACTTCCCACCAAATTCATGTTCTTCAGCTGTCCTGCGGTCTCTCCTACAGGCCTGTTTGGAACAGAAGGCAGACCCATTGCTCCCTGGTTCCCAGGCTCCTCGGCAGGCAGCCCTGTGGGAAGGAGGGACCTTGACCATCATCCAGGCTTCTTCGGCTTAAGGCCTTTTATAATATTTTTATTTTTATTTTTTTTAGCAATTGGCTTCTCATCCTTGGGCATGTTGTCTCCTGCTCCTCTGCCTCCTCACCCACAAAATAGCTGCGGCCGCTCCAAGTATCATGCTCACTTTTAAGGCAGGAACACAAAGGAAGTGTAGAACACCAACTATTTGTCCCTCTTCTATTGGTAAAGGGGATTTTTAGAAGCAGTGTCCCCTGCTCTCCATCAACCCCTGCCCTCCCAAGCCCACTGTGCAAGATGTGAGCTCATCTGTCATTGGTTACCAGTGTGTCGCATGTCCACCCTGGCAGTAAAAGAGGCTAGGAACCGGGGTGGTTAGGCTTTCCAGCCTCTTTGGTGATGTCGGCAAGGTTGGGAATGGGTGTTGGTTAGCCAGTTGACAGCATCTGCCTTGGAAGGGAAGCCATAAGCATGAAAATGCCACTGACAACCTAGGGCAATTTCAGTGCCTGGGTAGCACAGATTCAGATCTAGCAAATCCTTTATTCCTCTTTCTTAAATGGAATTCAGAAGGAAGAAAATTTCTCATGAACTGGGGGCAAACATGGGACTTGAGTTTTGCTAGGAAGGGTGGATGAGAATTAGATATGTTGGGTCAAGGATATGCTAGGCTGGGGAAATGGTAGAAAGGACTAGAGACAGGGATACACAGCTGTCTGAAAGGCAGTGAGCATGGAGGGGTGGGCTCATGCAGAGGAGAAGGGTATCCAAAGAACTAATTTTGGTTAATTTTCCAAGAGCTGCATTCTTGCCTTTGCCAGAGCTGCAGCCTGCCTTACTCACATGGGGAGTAAGCACTGTGTGGGGAGCGTGTGCCCGGGAAAGTTGGCTTCAGTGGCATCATGTTGCCCGATTTCAGCTTCATGGGCTCTGAGAAAGCACACTTCTGACCTGCTCATGCTGCAGAGCCTTTTTGGTTCCAAATTCTACTTCCAAATGGGTTCTTGTTCCTGGACCCCACCCTCCTGCTTCTCATCTCTGTAATCTTTTCCATCTCTAGAATGATTCAATTGCCCTGATCTTCTCTGGGATGTTGTCCTTTGTACACAGATTGGCAATTATATCCCCTCCCCAGACTTGATTTCATTTTGACCCTGTTCACACTCAGCTCTTTACAATTGGTATCCCAGCCTTTATGCCTGAAATCTAATCTTGGTCACCACCTTGGCCCAGTCCCCCAACTGTACCTGGCCAAGCCATTAGTTCAGCCCTTAGCTAGGGCTCAAGAGCTTTGAGTGCCAGGCAATGCATTTGTCCTTTGTTTAATGGGCACAAGGTAGTCATGGAAAGCCGTGGTTGGGAGGATCCAAGCCAGAAAATGTACCGTCTTGGGAAGCTCCCTTTATAAGTGGCATTTAGAAGGCATGAGGAGAGGAGATGCAGTGATGAGCAGTCAGGAGGCTTCTGCAGAAGCCTGTCAAGTCTGGAATGGGTGGGGGCAGGGAAAGTCCTGATGTAAGAAAAATATGAAAGGGTATGTCCATAGGACTTAAGACATGATGAGTTTGGTTTGGTAAGAGAAGTACAAGAGGAAGACAAGGTTTCTAGCAGAACTGTCATAAGGAATATGAGATGAGATCCATTGAACAAGTATTTGTTTGTTGGGTTGGCTTGTAAGAAGATGCATTTGGCTTTTGTCAAGCTCATTGTGAAGTGGCAGCAGGGCTTCTAAGGGCGTGTGTCCAACAGGCAATTGGAGAGGTGGCCAGGGTTTTGAGGAAAGGACCCCGTGGAGGTGGACATGTGTAGGTGCTAACTGGGGACAGGGAGAAAGCAGGGTTAGGAGAAGAGCAGGGAGAAACAAAGGACCTTTGGAACAGGTACTGTGTGGAAGTCAGGCAGAGAGAAGGGGAACTCACTCAGAGAAGGGGCTGCAAGCAGCACAAATGAGGGTCTGAGAAACTAGAACAGGAGAGAGCACTAAGCAGGGGGGCATGACCAGCAATGTCAGGCCACAACCGCCTTCCTTTCCAAGGGAAAGAATTTGAGTTCTTTTGCCAGGTCCGTATCATTTCTGAGTCCAGTCCTGGCCCTGTGACAAAGTACCTTTTCACATCACCAGTTTTCTCCCTTGGGATTTTTTTTTTTTTTAACCTCTGGAGTCAAGTCAGATCCTGCAAGATGCTTTTCCAATATTTTAGACCTAGGTTTATTCTGATTTTTATTTGCCTGTCACAGTGAGTGGATTCCCCCATTCTCCTGATTTGAATATTTCTCAGTTTTCAGATTCTTTAAAAACAAAGAAGATATTATGTGGCTTATTGGTATTTCTTTTCTTTTTTTCTTATTTTTGATTTCTTTTATTTTTTAAGATTTTATTTGTTTATTTTTAGAGAGAGGGCAAGGAAGAGAGACAGAGAGGGAGAGAAACATCAATGTGTGGTTGCATCTCATATGGCCCCCCCAATCCCCCACAGCCCAGGGACTGGGTCTGCAACCCAGCCATGTACCTGGACTGGGAATCAAACCAGTGACCCTTTGCTTTGCAGTCTGGTGCTCAATCCACTGAGTCACTCCAGCCTGGGCTTTTTAAAAAATTTTTTATTTCCTGTTAAACATTTTCACTGGGCTTCCTGAGAGATGCTAGTAGACATTCTTCAAGATTTCTGGGACCTTTTCCCTTTTTTTCTGTCCTGACCTCATTCTTGTATTTTCCCAGTCCCATGTCAAAGCACGAGATACCTTATTATGGACTTATTTTATCTTTACTCAGATTGTTGAAGTTAATTTTGTTTTATAATGTTAACAACAGCTAATATTGGTATGGTGCCTTATAATTTACAAAGCATGTCACATGCATTTTCTTATTTTATCTTCACAGCAATTGTGCAAAAAATGTTTCGGTACAATTGTCCCTGTTTTGTGAACGAGGCTGCTGAAGACTCAGGTGGTAACAGAAGGAGGCAGGGTAATGTGAGAACTTTGCTTTCTTTTTTTTTCCTTTTTTCTCATCTTTGGAAGATTGATTTCTTTCCTCTGAAGGAGAAAAAATACAATACATGATTATTTGAGGCAATTTGGAAAATCTAGGAAAGACTAAAGAAACACACATCACTGGCCCCTCCACTGACCAAGAACTGCTCTGTCAGTGCTCCATGGTATTTCTTTCCAGTAATATTTCTATGGGTTGGCGAAGGCTTTATGAAATTACAAATGAAGTACACCTTGATGTCTGACCCCAATTTTTAAGCATAACATTATATTGTGAGCTTTTTTTCATGCATTTTATCTATTTGAAAGTCTCTTCTAGAATGTGGATGACACTGTAATCTATGGAACCATTCCCTTCTTGCAGGACCTGGAAGTTGCTTCCATTTTGGGCTTATGCAAAAACACTTTGATGACCATCCTTATACCATAAACACCTGTCTGAATCTCTCTTCTAAGCATTGGGGTGAAAGGACTGAACAAAAAGAACACATCGTTCAGCTGCACTGCACGGATGTACCGCTTTTATCCCAACAAGAAGCATGTGTTTGTGTCTGTCTTACCACTCCCTTGCCAGCACAGAATGTGATATTTTAAACTAATTGTTAATATTAGGTATGAAAACCAAAATTTCTTTGCTTTGTGTAACATTTCTTTAATTGCTTATGAGACAGAACATTTCCCCTCTGCTTATTGTCCTTTTGTATTTCTTCCGATAATCTTATTTGTGTGCTCTTTGCTCAAGAGTTTATGGCACTTTCAAATTTGTCATTGATAGTTAAGGCTTTATATGAGTTAAATGCTCCCTAACTCTTGACATCCCCCAGGCACTCCACGCATTCACGCTGTCTACCCCCAACAAGGAAAACACCCTGAGAAGGTGACCATAGCCCACTGCCAGAGGAAAAACAATGAACTGAATCAATTCATACTAAAATATAAATGACATATCCTCCCTTTCTCTCAGTAGCCCTCTTAGGGCCTATTACCTGGCACAGAATGAGTAAAGATTTAGATAGATACACATAGGCTATAGATACTTGTTGACTAAATGAATTCATGTGGTTCCAAGGGATTAAATGGAATTAGGATGAGGATGGAGGGGGGGAAGCTCTGGTGAGACAGCTTTCGAATCAATATAATCCTTCTAATAGACTCAGTTGCTCAAAGATAGAATGAGCTACAATGAGCAGCAGTGAGCTATCCTGGCAGGGACAGCCTAGTCTCAGAGGAACTCGAACATCATCTCCAGGACTGGGACAGGTTATTCCAATGTCCCAATGGCTTTCCCTCTGCCCACGAATGTGGCCTCAAGCATTAAAAAACATTTCCTCTTGGTACCACTGCTCTAGGGCAGGAATGGCAAATATATTTCACCCCGTGTACCAGTTCCCGTGGGCTGGTAGCGGCTGCGCGAAGGGCTAGCTGAGCGGCATTATACTGCGGTCTCTGCGCTCTGCCGAGCTGGATACTGTGAATACGAGGATTTATTTCTGGACTTATGATTCTATTCTGTATGTCAGGCATAGGTGACATTTAAGTTCCTTCCCACATTCTGGGAGTCTTGAATTTTCTGCATAGACTCCTATTTGACCATGTTAAAGAATTTGTTTTTCAATTTATCTACAAAGTATAATCCATTATACCTTGATAGAGTTTGTCGTAGGTGGGCTGATGTTTACCTGATAAGGCGTGGAATGACTTTGTCTCTAACAAAACTCCTGACTAAAATTGACTTAAGAAATATGGAAACTTAATTGTTTTTTTAAGAAGAAACCTAGAGGCTGGTAGCTCTAGAGTTGGTCCATTTAGCAGCTCAGTAGAATAGAATCAAGAGCAAAATCCAGTGAAACTCAAGGTAGGGGGCAATTCCTTAGGCCCTCACCTGGCATGAGGGCAGGTTTTCAAGAGTGGGCAGGCACAGGACAGAAGTGGGCGGGCCTGACTGAGAGACCCAGGAAGAGGGCACACCACTGGTGCTCAGCACTGCGTTAGGCAACACCCCCATGCCTAGGGCAGTCTCTGGCTTTCAGGAACTTTCAGCCTTACCATTTATCCAGTGAACATGAATGACAGCTATGAAACAAAGGCCATTTCTGTCTTAGGCTGGTCTTCATTCAACACAGGTTCATGTCCTGCCCCAAAGTTCTAAGCAGGTAGAAGCTAAGTTCCTCTAGGAGCAGCTCTTAGCCCTGGGAATACTATCTTTCACGATAATGCCCATCACCAACATTTACTGAGCATTCACTGTTTACACAATTATGATCATTTTTCTTGTGTTATTAAAGGAGCAGATGCTTTTATGATCACTCAATTTTGTACATGAGAAAACAGAGCCATTGAGAGGTCAGCTGACTTCCTCAGGGTCTTGCACAGGTAGAACCTGGTGGGTCAGGCATTCAAACTCCAGCAGCCTGATGCTAAAGCATCACTGCTCCCAGGGACCACCCCATTCTGTGAAGAGAGTCTCGTGTATCTGTCTGAGACAGTGGGATGCACGAATGCTGGAAGAGTGTGTTGAGCCGGTGCTGTGTGGTCCCTGCCTCTCTGTGCCTTAGTTTCCATATCTGTGAAATGAGGTGATTGCCGAATATTCTCTAGGTCCTTTCTGCCCACAGGCCTGCAAATAATCTTCTAGAAGGCAGGCAGCCATGGCCGGTGCGTGGAAGAAGTTAAACTTCTTCTGGTTCTTAAATCTTAGCTTCATTGGATTCTCACAGACACAGTGACAAAGAGCATCCAATAAAACCCCCCAAAACATCTCAAATGCTATTGATAGGAGCTAGGGGGATTCTCGAAGGGAGGACTGGGCAAGGGCAAAGGATGTGATGGAGCTGGAACCAATATGTGTCTCTCCTGATTCCTCTTCCTTAGGAAGAAGCAGGGAGTGTGAGCAGGCCAGTTCATTATAAGTGTATTTACAGTATTGATTTCCGTTGCTTTAATGAGGAAAACTCCCAACAGGACATGCAAATTGCCTTGGGACCTACAAATCCTGCCAGCACAACCAGTGTGGTGATTTCTTCTATGAATAGTGTCTCTGGGTTTTGGAGTGGAGGAAGAGGAGAGCCCATGGGGTGGGGGGATCTGACCATGTGATCTTGGCCTTGAGAATCTCCACTGACGAGGACCTCAGCTCCCCAGTCTATGGTCACAAAAGCCTACCTCCAGCAACATGCTGCCCTGGGTCAGAAGATGGTTCCACCACTTGCCTTGAGCCATATTCTTAACCTCTTAGCCTCAGTTTCCTCCTCTGTGAAGTGGAGAAAATAGCAGTACTTATCCCGTAGAATTACTTGAAGAGTGAATGAGCTACTCTCTGTAAAGCACCTTTAGAATAGCAACTGGTCATAAGGTGCTAAAGAAATTTGTCTCTAAAATGCTTCCTTGCTGGACTGGGAGCTTCTAGAGGCCCCGGCTGCCTATTATAACAGCATGCCCACAGTGCCAACTACAGTGCCAGGTCTATAAGAGAGTCTCCACATGTATTCATTGAATAGATGTTGATGAACTGGAATGCTTTGCAAACTGAGAAGGGCAACACTGGAACCTGGCAGAATTATTTCTTCCTAGTTGTCATCCCTGGGTTTCCCTTGGCATTCTCCTGTAGCGCAGAAACTGGAAGGTACCGGGCACTTCAGGTCTGGTTCACTGGTCTGTCATTAGGCTCCTCAGGGTCTTGGGACCCAGCCACTAGTTATCACTGGCCAGGATCCTGAAGACACAAAGGTCAACCGAAAGAAAGAAGGTAATACCCTAGTGTTGTAGACCTACTGCATACCTTTGGCCAGAAAGCTTCTCGTTCAACAGGCATCTGAAATGCAACATCTCATAAGGGCCAGAGAGGTAATATAGCAGAGTGGAGCTGAGTGGTGTGTGTGTGTGCATGTGTTGACTTTTTGCTGAAACTTGTTTGGGTTGTATTGTTTGAAACAGACACATGTATTAAGGCTCTATAATTACTCTTTACTTCCATCAAAAATTTACTTACTTATATTACCTTATATTTTGCTACCCTGGTGAATCAGGCTTGGCTTTCCCAGTTCTTATACAGACACAGATATAGAAACATGTGTCCTCACTGTTAGAAGAACAGAAGAAGAGGCTCTGTGATATGTGTCACCCAACTCCCAGGCTTAGGTGGGGACAGAGGCAAACTGGAGAACATGGCTCCCTCCCAGCTCTGGCCAACTGACGTCAACAGATCCGTGCAAAATTGCAGGACCGACATATCGGGAGCTTCCAATTTTTAAAGAGAAGGTAAAAATCTGGACCTTTCTGACACCAAAAATGAAAGAAAAGTTTTGCATACCGTGAGTTAAATAAAATATCTCCGCATCCCCACTCAGCCTGCAGCCTTCACGTTTTGGTTCAGCCGGAGGGTAGGGAGAGAGTTCAAGTTCAGATGCAGCAGCACAGAGCACACTGAGCACAGTCCCACTCCCCATCGGTACAGCTGATCTTCATTCAGTGGTTGAAGGGGTTTCAGCGAGCAGCGGCTCGTATTTGAGTATGAGGGAGAGTGACATGGATGAGTGAACTGAGGTTTGGGGAAATCCAGAGGCCCGCTGAAGGCAAAGCTGGGACTCACAGCAGGTCTTCTGACACCAACCCAGGGGCCTTTGCTTACAGGTTCCCTCAGGATTAGCACCCTTGGTGTTGTTTGTGAGATGCGGGGCTGGTTAGAGCTCTGATCTTCGACAAAGTGACTGTCCTCTGAGTCATTCTTTCCTCATCTATAAAATGGGAATATCAGTAAAACCTACTTACCAAAATTGCTGCAATGTGAGAAAAGGGCTTAACTCAGAACCTGACATGGAGAAAGGCTTCACACTGTTGTTACCATGTAACCCCCAGTCGTACATTGTGTGCCGACTGCAGAGACAGGTCCTGCACCAGGGGGCAGTGGGAGGAACCCATGCCTTCCCTTACATAACAAATATTTACCGAATGCCAACTGTGTACCAGGCATAGTGTGCAGCACTCAGGAGACAGCAGTGTGCAAATGGGGCTGATCTGTGCCCATTGGGACTTAAAATCCAGCAACACAGGTGACCCCGTTAGTGGAAAACCCACCCGGAATAGATAATGGGTGATGAGGTCTGTGAAGGAAAACTTAGGGTGCTTATAAAAGAGAGGTCACGAAGGGCCTGACCACCCCCCTCCCTTTATACATATAAGATATAATATTTGAAAAACCTGGGGAAGTGATGCCTAAGTTAAGACTCGAAGATGTTAAGCTTGACGTGTCTGCAAGTGTCCACAGGTGGCCGGCCCCAGCTGGTGACAGGAACGTGGTGCTGTCATCACACAGGTGAGAATTAGCCCACGCAACCAGATGAGCTCACCCAAGAAATGAAGAGATACACAGAAGAGGTTCAGACAAAGGAAATATGAGACTGGTTTGTCCTGCTGTCTCAGGGGAGCACGGAGTGTGGTTAGAGAGGGGGAGAGTCCCACGCCTGGACGATGGCTAGAGACAAGCTGCTAGTAACGGAAGCTGGAAAGTAGAGGCAGCTGGAATCCAGCAAGTCGAAGAAGAACAGAGAAGGGTGTGTTCTGCCAGTTGGGGTTAATCAGTCGGAAGGGAGGCTGGGCCAGGCTTGTGATGCAGAAGTCACCCAGGATCTCTGTGTCGCCCCAGCAACAGCATCCGCAGGCTTTGTGGCTCTGAAAAGGGCGGGTAGTGGCCAAGGAGCAATACCAGAGGCAGAGGACTGTGTGACAGCCTGGTGCTAAACGTGTGTGTGTGTGTGTGTGTGTGTGTGTGTGTGTGATATGTACATCTCATTTATTTGAAACAAACAAAATTTTAAAAGCTTGCTTTGAACCTTCTGATGCCTTAATGAAGTGTGCTAAGTGTTAATGCCATGAAAGCTCAAAGTGCCCTTAATTTGAAAATGTTAATCTCTCCTGCAGGTGCTGTTTTGGTTAACTATATTGTTTCCCCTCAGTGCAAAGTGTTTTCATTTTTTGGAAGTCTCCTGTGCCTGTTTCAAATGTTTATTTTCAAGTCAGAGTTATTTGGCTTAATAAAAAAAAAGAAGTCATTGCAAAGCAATCCCTGAGGGGTAATGGTTTCCGCTGGCATTAGGTAAATTTTTTTAGGCGGCCTTTCTTTCATTCCTTCCTTCATCACTCATGAGTTACTATGTGGGGAAGGAAAAGCTCTAGAAGAGCTAGAAGGAAAAGGCTCAGGTGGGAGAGTTTGGGATACAGAGAGGAAGGGACTGCAGCTTCGGGAAGAAAGACAAGAGGAGCATACAGGTCAGTCCCATATACCTAGAAGAGCACACCACGACGGGCACGTGCGAGAGGGGGCAGGGAAGAGCCCGGATGCTTTCAGCTGCAAATAGCGGAAACCTGACTAAGAGTGGAGTAAACAAGAGGCTTTAACTTAACATGAGGCTGGAGGAAGGCCATCACGGTGCATTATTCCTGTCCAGTTTATCTAAGACTGTGGTTCATCTCATCCTTCCGCTCTGCCATTCGGCTAGTGTCTATGATGCCTCGCGGCCTCAATATGGCTGCTGCACCACATCCTTCTAAGGTAGCATCCCAAGCTGTTAGGCAGAGAGGAGGATTTCTCTTTGAAGTGCTTCCCTTCTCCATTTTTACTCAAAAGATTACCCAGCCTTTGGGGTCCAGATCAAATGCCTCTTGCTTTGTCATCCCACGAATATAGCCTACCTTTGAAATCTGGTCACTTTCGGCCTGCCCCACTCGTCTCAGTGTACACAAGGTGCTTCACACTATAAGTACTTGTGCTTACAAGCAGATCTTGTTGATCCCCTTTGAAGACTCAGGAAACAAACTGTAATGAACATCGTGGAAGCTTTTTCTGATGAATAAAAATCTTAGGGTGACTGTAAGCCAGCATTCTGGAAACCGTCCCTATGGGCTGGGCCTGGGGGCCTGGAGGCCTGGAGGATCACAGATGAGACAATGTTTCATCCGGAGTTCCCGGATATGAGTGACCTCTGCTTTCATCCACGCGGAGATTACGGTTCAGTGGGTTCGGGGGCTTTTCCAAATATACCCAGCTGCTTCCGGACCCAGGCCACAGCATAGCCTGTACATTTGGATTTTAAAAGTGCCCCAATTATTTTTATGGCTGACCTGGTTCTCGCAAATAAAACCTGGAGGGAAAAGTTACTAACGAGGTACTCTGGTTAGTTGGCTAGTGATACTATGTTTAACTCTTCCTTGGGTGTTTGTGTGAACTAGCTTTCTCTGACAGCATAAGCTCCTCAAGCCCTTTGCTCACGCTGTCTTCTCCCCTGGTACCTAGCAACTTGCCAAGTACATAGTATGTGCTCAATAAAAAACATTGAATTAAGTTATACCCACATCCACATGCACATCTCCTCCTTCACACTCCTCACTAATGGACTGTGGTGACATGCTTTAATTAAAAGACTGAGATTAAAAATGGAGCCCTGATGAGTAAACACAGTAATATATAATGGAGGGAATAATTTATTAGCTTCCAGCCACCAGAATTTAATTAATACTCCTATAATACCATTTAATGTCATTGGATACTCACCATGGTGGGGAGGGGAGACCAGGCCCCAGCAGGGAATATAAAAAATATAAGGGCATTCAATCTTCTAGGATTCTCCTTGACTGAGGCCCAGAGAGGAATACTTCTCCTTAAATTGCCTCCTGGGTCTAATAGATTATTTAGTAGGTACCTTTGGTCCAGAATTTACTTTCTTGCACAAAGTCTGGATTGGAATGCACAATTGGCAACGCGCGGTTCTTCCATGAGAAGTTGCTTTATTTTCTTCTTTTTTCATCCATGGGTGTATCAGTATTCCTGCCCCACCCACTCATCAATCCCTCCATCCATCTATCCACCCACCCATCCATCTACAAAGCCATCAATCCCACCCAGAAGCTTGCTTTGAGTACCTTTTTGTGCCAAGCGCTGTTTAAAGATTAAGTCCTACCTGATCCATCCCTCCCTTTTCCAGTCTCCTACCACTTTCTCCTTCACGCCGTGAGGGTCGTGAGGGTCGTGAAGGTCGCAACAGCCTTTCTGGTATTCTTTAAACAAGCCAAGCTTGGTCCTGCTACTAGGGCTTTTTCACGGAAATCCTCTCTGACTGAATACTCGCTGTTGCGTGACTCAGTCTTTTATTTCATTAGGGCTTTTGCTCTCATATCCCCATAGTACTCCCACCTCCCATTGCAGTTATTCCTGCTTTGTTTTTCTTGGACCACTCACTTAAGATTACTTGAAATCATGGTATTTACTTATTTGTCACCTATCTCTACCCCTAAAACGCAAGCTCCCCGAGGACAACAATTTTCTCTATCTTTGGTGCGGTATCCCTAGCACCTTAAAGAGGTCTGGGCTCCCAGTAGCTATTCAGTAAGTATTTGTTGAATGACTAAATTAGTACGACCTTAATTTCGATTTTGAACAATTCCTAGTAGTCTGCCCTCCCCACCCCATATCCATGGTTTTGCTTTCCTTGGTTTCAGTTATGTGTGGTCAACCTCAGTCTGAAAATATTAAATGGAAAATTCCAGAAATAAGCAATTCATAAGTTTTAAGTTGAGCACCACTCTGAGTAGCGTTATGACACCTTGCGCCGTCCTGCTCTGTTCCACCTGGGACGTGAATCATCGCTTTGCCCGGCGTCTCCGCGCTGCGTGTGCTGCCTGCTCATTGGCCACTTAGTGGCCGTTTCAGGTACCGGATTAACCGCTGTTGTATCGCAGTGCTTGTGTTCAAGTAACCCTTATTTTAGGTGTTCTTGTTAATCTCTTGCTGTGCCTCATTTAGAAATTAAACTTTATGGTAAGTATGTATGTATAGGAAAAAAACATAGTATATATTCAGAGTTCAGTATTATCTGTGGTTTCAAGCACCCACTGGGGGTTTGGAATGTATCTCCCATAGATAACGTGGGGACTACTATATATTTGGGGAGACAAAAAAGATGTCTATGTTGGTAAATAAAATAAAAGGTCACCTGTAGTAAGAGCCATTCAAGTGGTTTCTGACCATGTCAGAGGACAGGAGCAGCTTGTTTTGCAGAGGGAAGAGGCCTTGGGGGGCTGGGGACATTTAGACAAGGGCGGTGTGGCTAACGCTGTGGTTAAACCTCCCACGTCCTCCTCGCTCTCCGGGTTCACCTGCGTCTGCGACAGACAGTGGCCGTGCACACTGGCTCTTCCCACTCACACGTCCTGGTCCTTAGCTTTCTGGGATTTCATGGTCCCATGGGAGCTTGCTCAGCTGGGGTGCAGGGTGGCCCAGAGGGCCCGCAAATGAGCGCTCCCAGGAGTGAGTGAATAAATGCTTATGCTTTCCTGACCAGCACTGGGACAGCGCAGAGGCAGGCTCTCTGCCGCCTCTCCTGGTGAGAATGAACACAGGCGCCCAGAGCAGCGGCCCCTTAGCACACTCCCCGTTTGGGCTTTCCTTTCTCCCTGTCTCACTGCCCCTCCACCTCATTTGAGTTTCTTGAGACAACCTCTCAAATAAACCACCAGCACCCACGATCTCGTTTCAGGGTCTGCTTTCAGGAAACCCAAACCAAGACGGGCAGGGTTGGGCGGAGGCTTTCCAGATACCAGAGGAAAAGGCAGTAACCCAGAAATTTCCCTGTGGTCCCAACTCTCCAACAGTCTGAAGGACCTCCCCCCAAACCCCGCTGGTGCCAATGCCAGCCTGCTCTGCAGAAAAGGGAGCTTTTGATCCTTTGTGTCTAGGGGGCGACAGAAAGCAGGGAAAAGGAGAGGGTCTGGCGTCAAGACTCTTGGTCTCAGCTCTCTCACTGACAAGTCCCTTCCCCTCTCTGGTCCAGGGAGACGGTTGAGCCATCTAAACGCCAATCTTCCTTCTGCTTTGGCACTCATTACAGTCACAGGGTTCACTTTTCTCCATTTCTCCCTCCCTCACACTCGCTCTAATCCCCCGCATTTACCTATCTCTCAAGTCCATATGGTGGGTCCAGTTTTGGGGGCCGGCTGGACAAATGCAGCTCCAGTTGTCCTGGGTAAGGATGGGTGAGGCTTTAATCCATGCAGCACTTGTCAGGATCCTGGAGAAAACAGTTTTCTCTGTGCCTGAGGCATCATTATCGTTAATAATGATGACATCAATCTACCTCATCAGGACCCGCAAGTACTTAACTAAGAAAAATGCCTTTTTCATCATTAGTAAATATAAAATGTGCCCACTCAATCAGAATGACACCCCTAGACGGGTGAGTTTGCTCCTTCCTTACACCCTGACTGCTCGTTTGCAATTCTGCCTTTCTCCAAACGACAGTGTTTATCTTTTATTGATGTTTCAGCACTTTGACAAATACATTTTTCCATGAAGAGAAACATAATTAACTTAAGTCATTTATATTAATCACAAGGGGGGAAAATCATGCAAAACAGGAGTAATTTTGTATTGAACAAGGCACATTATCTAATGAATATAGATGATGCTGATTTATGTGTTTATCCAAAAAGCATCAGTGGGGAAAAAAAACCAACATCAAACCCCACCCCATCCCACCAAATAGCTGAAAAATAAATCCCTCAAGGTCTATTTAATGATGCTTCCTGGTTTGGTGGCATCATGCCCACATATCGAAAAATAAAATGACTTTTCAAGTGTTTACAGAGTTTGAACAGCAAGCGCAATTCCCTCCCAGCGTGGGTGTCCCCTGCGTGCACCTCAGGAAAACTGTAATTATTTATTCTTGCAAATGCCGGGATGATGAAGCCAGGTCTATACAGGTGGATGGTGTGGATGCCTTCCCACAGAAGCTTTGGGTTAGGGTCCAAGGTCCGTCACTGCAGGGTATGGTCAGCGGGGATGTGGCCACCCCAGCTCAAAAAGGGGGTCCCATTTGACGGGAAAGTGTGGTTGGAACAAGTCACCACTGTGCACAGGAGTGGAGCTGCCTCCACTTGTATAGTTTGCTCATCCCCACACGCTCGTGAGTGAAGTGGTTGGTTGGGGCTTACAGACGCAGAGAAGAAAGGTGAGTGGGAGGAGACCAGGTGGCATCACAGGATGTCACTAAATCACAGAATGTTCCCGCCAGAAGTCATAATGGCATGAAACCTGCTCCACGTTTTCCCATAGAGGAAACTGAAAACCAGAGAATAACAACAGTTGGCATTTATCCAGGGGGGGTGGGCTCTGGAGCTAGATTGTCTCGATTCACATCCTGCCTCTGCCACTTGCGGTGTTACATTGGCAGAGGCCCTTAACCTCTCTGGCCTCGGTTTCCTGTCCTGCCAGCAGGGGATGGCTAAGGGTCAAAAGGGCACTTACTATGTCCTAGGCATTGTTCTGCTCTCCATGTTTTGACTGTGGCTTTAATTTTATAGGATTGGTGTTCGTATTGTCCCAATTTTTAAATTTAAATTTAAATTTTTGATTTTAGAGAGTGGGGAAGGGAGGGGGAAAGAGAGGAAGAGAGACATAAATGTGAGAGACACAAACCTGCAACTGTGGCCATGTGCCCTGACTGGGAATTGAACGGGTGACCTTTCAGTTTGTAGGATGACACCCAACCAACTGAGCCACACTGGCCAGGGCATCGTCCCCATTTTATAGACAAAAAAGCTAAGGCTCAGAGAAAGACAGGTGCTTCGGCAAGGCCCCCAGCAAGGGACTGGCTGAACCAGACCACAGGCTGTGGTCTTTCTCAGAGCCTCACTGAGAAGGGGAGAGAAGACGGTCATCCTGCCCGTGGGACATACCCGGGGGAAACGTTTGAGCAAGACTTTGGGGACTCTTGTAGAGCTCTGTTCTGTCTCTTTTCTTTTTGTTTTATGTGGTCTGTTCCCTTTGCTGTCACTAGCCATAAACATCCCCACAAAATCTCAGAGGACTGAGCTTGCCTGAGGGATAGGGAGGGGACAGTTTAATGAGCTATGAGACGGTACTCCAGGGGAATCTGGGTTGAAACTACCGGGTGGTTGGAGGCAGCCAATATGCGAAGGCAGGAGAGCCAGGGCTGCTGTTCCCAGGAGACCAGAGAAAACGGCCAGCCTTGGAGCTGGTCCAGGACCCAAGTGGACAAACTGGGATGGGCAGCCTGTTCCGGGCCACTCGGCAGGTTAATGGTCAGCTCGGCCAGGAAGCTGGATCCTTTATTGCTTCTTTCTGTTCCTTCTTTTCCGCAGTGATTTCCTCTCCACCCCAATCCCCCAAATAATAGTCCCCAGGGGAAGAGGACGCTGGATCCAGATTGTCTGGGTTCAAATCCTGCCTCTGCCGCTGGCTGTGTGACATTGGAGGGGTATCCTAACCTCTCTGGCCTCAGTTTCCTGTACCTCTGCCAGGCGATGGCTAAGGATGAGAGGAGTCAAGGTGTGCTCAGATTTAGAGCTGTGCAACATATGTAAGTGTCAGCTGTTATTATAATTACTATGAAAAGAGCCCAAATCCCATGAGCACCCACCTCCTTGTTTGTGATCCCCCACAAAGCCCTAAGCAGATGTCGGGTTTGGGCAGTTCTGGCACAAGTGGGCAGGAGCAGGGAGAGAGTAGGGAGGGCCCAGGAGTTGCTTTCTGGCTGGGTGTGAGGAGGCCGGATGCTGGGCAAGTGGCTGCCTCTGTACTCTGGGCTCTGAACCCCTTTGCTCGGAGAATAGGTTGCGTGCAATTTGCTTCTTGCTGGGCCCGTGGCTCCCTGAGCAGCCAGGCCAAGTGGATGCCGGGGCCCCATCCATCCTTGGCCAGTGGAATAACGGTGCCAGAAAGCACATCTGTCACTGTCTCTGGTGGCGTGGATGACTGGTGTGTCATCTTTGACAAATGTCTGTACCAGCGAGCTCTTCATGCTGTGGGTGCTTACAGATGCCAGAAACTCACAAACACAGACAGGCTTCTCCACAGGCGGGCGAACACAAGCGAGGACTGGGGATGCTGCAAATGGGGGTGGGGGAAGGAAGGGGGTGACAGAGGGCAGGGCAGCGACCGGAAGACCTGGACCCTGCCTCTCACTCTTCAGGAAGCTTTGGGCAAATCATTTCCTCTCCCTGTGCCTGGGTTTCCCTGTCCATGAGGTGGTGATAAGGGTCCCTGCCCTGCCCTCAGTGGTGTCATAGGAACAGCCATCATTTCCTCCCCACTGTGAGCAGCGGTAGCAACTCACCTTTATCAAGCGCCTGCTACGGGGTCAGGCATTTTGCGCATGTGGACACTAGCTCCCCAGATCCCCCAACCAAGCCCGTTTTACTGATGAGGAAACAGATTCATAAAAGCAACGTATCTGGGGTCCCATAGCAAGTGGCAGAGTTGCCTTAGGGTCCAGGCGTGCATGCTCTAGGCTGGGAGCCAGCAAACTTGACCTGTAAAGGACCAGAAAGTTAATGCCCTATATGCTTTTCAGGCATGTGGTCTCTGCTGTATCTAATTCATTCTGTCATTGTTTGAAAGTCAGACAATAAAGGAGTGGGTGTGACCGTGCCAACACACTTTACTTACCACAGCAGTCTCAGGCTGGCCTCCTGCTCTGGGCTTCCAAATTAGAGGAGATGATTATGAGAAAGGGCTGTTTATACTTCAGAGAGGCAGTACCCAGTGTGGTTGAGAACTTGGGCTTGGAAGCCAGTCTGCTGTGTTTCAACACCAGCTGGGCTGCTTACTGGATTGTGGGACCCTGAGCAAGTGACTTAATAGCTCCATGCCTCAGCTTCTTCATCTGTAAAAGGAAAATAATAATATTGTCTATTCCATAGGGTTGCGGTGAGAGTTAAATGAGTAAGTAACCAGGTAAAGCTTTTAGAGTAGTGCCAAGCATGTCATGAACACTGGGTGTCACCTATTATCACATGGCAGGGACTCTATCATCAACACCTGAGAATCTGGTATCTATTTATTTATTTAATTCTCATCTGAGGGCATTTTTTCATTGCTTCGAGAGAGAGAGAAACATTGATGTGAGAGAGAAACACCGATTGGTTGCCTCCCATACATGCCGAGACTGGGGGTCGAACCCACAACCCAGGTATGTGCCCTGACCAGAAATTGAACTCACAGCCTTTTGGTGTAGGGGATGATGCTCCAACCAAGTGAGCAGCCTGACCAGAGCTGATGTCTACCTAAATGGTGAGTTAGGCAGGAGCTCCTGGCTTAGCTCTCTTGGTTCTAACTTTCTTCTTTCCTCCTGCTGCCACCAACCCAAGTCCTCAGTGGAGGAAACACCTGCTTTACCATTTGTTTGGCTCCTGGCCCCCCAGGATGCCAGACAAAGGGATCTTAGGAATTAGCCTGCTTCTTACTAATAAAGACACCAAGATCCAGAGAGGGGAAGCAATTTTCTCAAGGTCACACAGCTTCAGGTCTCAGATTCATTTCTCTGGTCTCCTCAGTCCATACTCTTTCCCAAAGTCGGTCATCTTTTTTCAGACCAGTTCTGTCTCGGGGAACGCAAGGCATCTTTCTCTTGGCAAGGTTCTCCCAGGGGAGGTGACTCTCTAATGCCTGGGTCTGGTACACCAGCATGAAGTGCAGATGCTGAGCTCAACCTTGTCCTGTCCAGACACAAGCCTTGGAGACCACTCTGTCCACTGAGGCAGCCGAGCCCAGCTCATCCCCAGGCCGGGCCTCTGTCTCCTTGTTAACTGCTAAGATGCCTCCATCCTTTGCTTGTTAAATACTCCTTGGGGAATGACTGGAGGTAACATTTCCTAGAAAAAGCTTGGAGTAGACACTCTGTAGAATGTGTACACAAAGTACCCTTGAGTCAGGGACACTTGAGTTCTCTAGTAGTTAGTACCTGTGGTTGTACATTGAGAAGGAAGCAGAGTCCAGACAGCTGGCCTGGCAACTACTAGCTAAACCCTAGTGGTTCCCGTTGAACATAAACAACTTCACACAATATCAGCATCAGATGAGGCCTGTCCATGATATAATGCAACATGGTAAACACAAGGATATTATGAGGCCCCTCCAAATGAATGAATATCTTTTTTCTCCCAGCCGATGCAAGTGACTTCTCTTTCATTACCAATGACAGCTCTAGCCTTGTTCCATTCCTCTTGCCTCCTAGATAAAGATGATCGAGACACTCGATCAGCAAAATGCCCCTGCTTTCCGACAGCATACAATCTGGAACCACCCTTCCTTCCTCAGCTCCCCACCAAATCACGCACAAGCCCAAGCCTATGCCAGCCTCTCGCCGAGGCTCTCTGCGACCATCTGCAGTGCCTGCTCTCTCGCTGCTGCAGCAAGTTAGTAAACCTAATTTTCTTTGACACTGAGGGGCTCCTGGTGATCTCTGGGCACTGGGTTTTATCAACATATTGATCAGTATTGAAACGTGGATGAGCGAGGTAGAAAAGGAATGTCCAGCGATGACGCTGGAAGGTGGAGAATTATCGAAAACCAATTCCTGAGTTCTACAGAGAATCAGATGATTTAAATGCAGTGCATAGTTCTTATAATGTGGATTCTGCCATGAGCATTATTTCGTTTTACCCTCTTTATAACCTCAGTGGCATATCAACACTTTCTTTTATAGACAAACCTGAGGCTCAGCAAACTTAGGATTGCCTGCAGTTCTTCAGCTGGTAAGTGGTGGGGCCAGGAGCTAGGAGTCTTCTGACGCCAGTGTTGGTGCTTCGACACACAGCAAGAAGACCCTAGGCACCACCTGGTTCTTGCTGTTGACTGCACCAGTAACCTTAAGGTGGGTGGTCTCCTCTAGAACAAGCCAACTACATGGCCAGAGTCAACGAAGGGGTTTGATGGCTGTGGTCTCCCCATCCTCAGTGCAGACATCAGCCCCCAAGGCCAGGCTTCCAACTCGTCTGGTCTGAAGGATGCAGCTTTTGCACTGGGAATTGAGGAGCAGGGAGGAGCCCCACTGATGCCTTCCCCTTAACTCTAATTTCGGCATCTGTCGCTCTGTGTTTACTTTCTTAAGCTATCCTTTCTCTGGAGAGAATATACAGAAGGGGGCAGCTTCACCTCATCAAAAGGTGTCTGTAGCAGAGTGGTGGGGATCATACTTATGTTCATGAAGACTCTCTCCCAGCTATTTGAAGAGGCACCTTTCCTGTTAGGCTCTATGGGCCTGCACCCATGTGGATGAGGGGGAAAGTTTGCATGGTTACACGGTAGAAAACAGAAGAGGCGAAGGAAAGAAGGGAAGGAGGACTTTACGAGTACCCATTCCACACCAGGACCTGTGCCGGGTACTTTGCATAGGTGGGGGAGCCCATTAGAGTTTGATTTTATGTTAGTGTAAGAACTGTTACTTGGAGGCCGCTGGTGGTGCGAGGATTTTGGACATGGAAAAGTGCTTTCATCTTTGGGGCCCACTTCCCTTATTTTGGGAAAATCAGCAGGCTGAGCCATTGGGTAGGAAAATGTAGACCAAGTACCCAGCCATTGTTCTTGAAGAAAGTGGTAATGTCACCCAAGTTTGATTAGTCATTCTCTCAACAAAGGGAGTGTGTTTAGTCAGCCATGGAAATTTTGTGTATTTAACCAATCTGTGCCTTAAAGAGTAGAAAATGTTTCCTTAATTACACAGGCCTTTGAAGTTCCTGGCATAGTTGCGGTTTCAGGCTGAATAATCCCGGCTGTGGGAGTTGTGGCTTTGTCCGGCCTTGGGAGCCGGCCCAGCCCTGCGGGTTCAGGTGTGGGGTTTCTCTGGAAGAATGACATCACCTCCCCTTTCACTGGGTTTGAAGGTGCTAGTGGGAACTCAGGGGAGGGAGTGGTCTAATGATTCTGGTGCAGAAGTGCTCACCTGGCTTGCCCCATGGTGTCCACCAAGGAGGGGCGGAAGCGCTGAGCTGAGGACAGGGCCTGCGGGTCCAGGAGCAGCAACCCCCTCAGGCAGTATGAACCACCCCTCTGTGTTGTCCCTGCCACGCCACAGGTGTTCTGTGAAGCTTTGCTGAACACCCGCGGTCTGGGGCAGCAACTGGATAATGGATATCTTGTCCTCAGTCACCCGTGGAGCACTGGCTTCCTTGAGCTGCTTCTCCAGGGCACACGTGCCTGCCCCGGGTCTTCACGCTGCTGTTCCCTATGCCCAGGGGACATCCTTCTTTTCTCTCACTCAGGTGTCACTTCTTAGTAACACTTTCCGTGATCACCCTGTCTAAAATTATAACTTTCTATCCCCTGCTATTTTTTTTCTCCTTAGCATTCATCCCTAACATACACTTCCCTTACACACCCTGTGCACTGTCTGTCTCCCTTACTAGAATACAAGCTCCCTGAGGGCAGGGGCTTTTCGTCTGATATTGGCCGCAGCTATAATCCTCAGGGTTTAGAAGCTTTGACTCAGAGTAGGCACTTAATACATGCCTGTTAAGAGAATGAATAAATTTCTTTTGTTTCTGTTTTACCTAGAGTATATATTTCATCAAACACTCTCATCATTTATTAATATGATCATATTTTTTCCTTTGAGTTTGTTGGTGCAATGAATTATGTTAACTGTGTGTCACTAGGATAAATCCCATTTAATCGTAATGACATTTCCCCAGATTGCATGTACTAGTGTTTTATTTTGAATTTTTATATTTACATTCCGGAAGATCAGCTGATCTACTATCTCCTTCTTCTAAGGGACCTGTATCAGGTTTTGGTACTAGGGCAATGCGGGCTTCATAAAGTGAATTGCAGTGCTTTATCTTTTTCTATAATCTGGAAGAGTTTAATTAACATTGTTTTTTAAAGGTTACACAGAACTCAGCTGTGAAACCATCTGTTCCTGGTGCCTTTTATAATGGTAGATCTTTAATCACCTTTCTGGTCTCCTCTGTGCTAATTGGCCTTCTCATTTTCTACTTCTCCTTGGGTCAATTAAGGTAATTTATGTTTCGCTAGGTAAATATCCATTTCTTCTAGACATTTAATTTTGTTTCCATAGAGTCAGTGTAGAATTCCCTTGTAAATTTTTTAATCCCTAAGTCTCCTTTCTAATTCCTAATTTTACTTGTTTTTTTTCCTTTTTCTTTTCTTTCCCCTTCAGTCAGGCTCCTGACAAGGTGAGTGGTCTCAGCACTCTGCGGAGACGGAGGCCTGCGGCCACGGCTGGAATCCAGCGGCCCACGGAGACAGAGGCGCCCATGGGTGGTGACGTGGAGCAGTTCAAGGTGGCAGTGGCCAGAGCAACAGTTAGGGGAGGCGGGAGGTGCTGATGGCTGGATTTTCACCCCTGGCTGTGTGACCTTGGCAAAACAGTTTGCCTCTTGGCACTTCGGTTTCCCCGTCTGTGAAGGGGGATGATGGCAGTGGTACCCAGTCGCAGGGGTGGAGAGGAGGACTAGAGGAGTGTACGTGGGCAAAGTGCTGGGCACTGTACTTTGGCAGTGCTTGGCAGGGAGTAATGTGCAATTAACATCAGCCTTCACTGTGGAGGGAACACGGTGGAGGGAACAAGAGGCCACAGGATTCCTCCAATCACTGGGAGTCCTGGAGATGGATGGACACTGAACTCCAGTCCTACAGATATTTGGGAGTTGTGATTGGGTACTAAAGAGATTGTGACCCGCCCCTCCCCGCTGCCCCCTCTCCCCCATGCCCCTGCCCCGTGGTCCCAAGCTAGTTAGATATGGGGCCACAGCAGTGATACATTTACCCTCTCACTAAATGTTCCCCGCAACCCTACAAGGTAGGTGTTGGGTAGAACCCATGAAAATGCCAATATCCAACCATTTTTAAAATTAAATTGATTGGGGCAACATTGACTAACAACATTATATAAGTTTCAAGTGTACAAGTCTATAATGCATCATCTGTATATTGCATTGTGTGTTCACCACCCAAAGTCTAGCTCCCTCTGTCACCATGTCTTTGACCTTCTTAATCCTCTTCGTCCTCCCTGCACCCCTCTTCTTCTCTGTTAACTAACCTCTTGTTGTCTGTGTTTGAGTTTGTTTGGTTCGTTTGTTTGTTACTTTCTGTTTTATATCCCACATATGAGTGAAATCATATGGTTCTTGTCCTCTCCTATTTGACTTATTTCACTTGATATTCTCAAGATCCACCCATGTTGTCACAAATGGGAGTAGTTCATCCTTGCTTACAGCTGAGTAGTATTTCATTGTAATATATATGTACCACATCTTCTTAATCTAATTATCTGTCTAGTTCAACCTACAAATAAGCGCTTTCATATGATTCAGCCTAATGTTATTGTTATTTCAATTTTTCAGATGATAGGCTCAGAGGGTTTAAGCAGCTGCTCTAAGGTCACACAGCCTGTCACTGGAGGGTACTTTGGTCATACCAGGGCCATGTAATTCCAAAACCTATGCGACACCTCCCAGCATGGTCAGGAGAACCAAAACCAAAAAAAGCCATTGCAAACCCAACTTGAGGGACATGGCTGATACTGATGAGAAATGGTAACTGAGCACCCAGAAGGCTGATCTGAACAGGAAAGGAGGAGCAGGGCTCAGATGGAGAGAGTTCCCAGGGTCTAAGATCTCAGCACCCAGTGCTCTGACCCATGGGTGGCAGCCACTGCCATTCTATTATTCTATTTATGGAGCTATACCAGCAAGTATTCTACTAGAGAGAAGGTATTTATTTGCAGGACCCAGGAGCTCTTGAGATGCAGAGACCCGCCTTCTCATGTATCTTATCATCTTACAAGTAACAGTTTCCTGGTAAATGGTCAATTGTACAAATTTTAGTTTGTTGCATAAGGGACTGCTCATTCAGACAGAATCTGGGGGAGGGAAGAATGGGTGCTATTTTCCTAGTTTTGCCCAATATGGGCAAGAGAAAATGGACTCTAATAATCATGTAGGGTCTATTCATCCAGTGGTCTGCAGAGGACAATACCAAGGGTGGGCCCTTAAACTTGGGACTTTATGAAGATGACAAAATTATTTGTTGATGCAAATGTCTGGATTTTTTTTTAAGTGACTATTTTAAAAAACATTTTATTTATTTATTTTTAGACAGAGGGGAAGGGAGGGAGAAAGAGAGGCAGAGAAACATCCATGTGTGGTTGCCTCTCACATGCCCCCTACTAGGGACCTGGTCCGCAACCCAGGCATGTGCCCTGACTGGGAATTGAACCAGTGACCCTTTGGTTCACAGGCCAGCACTCAATCCACTGGGCGATACCAGCCAGGCCAAATGTCTGGATTTTTATAAGGATGCACACTGATATATGCTACATATGTGCATACAATAAACTGAAAATAATGGAGAGGATGTGACGTCAATCTCAGGTGCCCCACACTGAAGAACTGGGATAATCTTCTAGTAGAAGAGCCAGGATGCTGCTGCATGCAGGTCTGGTCTGCAGCTCTGGGCTGAGATACTCACCTCCTACTCCAGGCCCCATTTTCCTGAGCATCAGCCACTGCTTATACTCTTATTCAAATATTCATTAAGAGCCTAAAGAACTGGATCTCTCAGTTATTTCTAGGGGAGAGGTTGCCTCTCCCTAGCACGCTGCAAAATTCTGACTCTGTTTGGCATTTGCTGCAGCCCTGGGCTCCAACCTGAGAGCACACAGGATGCCTTCCCTCTCTTGGGACCAGTGAGATTCTGCCCAGGCTTTTCTATCCCTGCTTACAGGAATGCATGTGTCTCGGTTCTGTTTGCTGGAATGAAATGGTTCTTGGAATTCAAACTAAGAATGGAGTGCCCACTTGTGGAGCTGGGCAGTTGCTGTGACACCCTCTGTGGTCCCTGCTGTACCCTGCCAATCACTGCTCCAGGGCTTAGTCTGGCTGCAGGAGAGAGCTCGGCTTAGGTAGGGGAGAGAATAGAAGCCCCGGGATGTTCAAGTCTATGGGAAGAGCCCTCAGCCCAAGAGAGATGAGAATTCATGGATAAATACCTCTGTTCCTTGTCCTTCAAGGTCCAGGTAGAACTGAGCTCATTAACACACTCATTCCTTTTCTCACTTCCCTTCTCTCCAGCTGGTGTATCCCAGGCTCACTTTCCAAACAAACTACTTGCAAGCGAATCCTTGTCTCAGGGGTTGCTTCTGGGGAGCCCCACTAAGACACCTGTTAAACATCTCTCCCTCTCAAAGCTACAACCTACGTGTACCTACTGATCGATTGGGTGATGCTCTGCCAACACCAGCACGCAGCTGCCTTTCTCTTAGCCAGTCTGTCCTCTGTATAGCTCAGGCCTTGGGGGCTGTGGGTCCAGAGAACATTAGTCACACGTGCTCATTCTGCCACTTGAACAAGGCTTAAGGAAACCCATATCAGTCAGTGCACAGCAAGTCCCCCAGTGAGCTCCCAGGATCGATGTACCTGGGGGACGAATTGCCCACTGTATCTGGACACAGCATGGGGTCAAGGTGAATGGCAGCCCTAGTGCACTAGCTCTTTGTTACCGCAGGGCCTTTGCGCATGTCGTCCCAAGGCCTGCCTGGAGCTTCTCCGTTACCAGCCAGCCTTTCCTAAAAGATAGGAAATCTTCCCTTTTTTCTTTTTTGTTCATTTTTTAAAGGACTAAGTATGAAAATTTCAGTAAAGAGTATTTTTGACTTGAAGGATGTCAGATATACTAGCATTTATTACAATTTTTGCAGCTTATTGGAAAACTTAATATTGTTGCACTGCCTCTGAAACTAATATAAAATAATACTGAAAGTCAACTGTAATTGAAAAATAAAATTAAAAAGAAAACTTAATATTGTATCCAATTATGTTTTCTAAATGATGGACTTTTCACCATTCCGGAGTTGTGGGCTCTGCCTGGCTTATGTCACTCTTCGGTCAGAAGCAGCTTATCTGTGAATCCTCAGGTTCGAGGCCTGGTTCTGTCCCGCTGACCTTGTCTCAGAACTGACTCCAGAGACAGCTCTCCTCTGCACTTTCATCTGGATGTCTAAGGGCATGTCATGCAACGCCCTCAACCCACCCTTCCTCAGCCCCCTCCAGCAAGGCAAATGGCCACTCCTTCCTTCTAGCAGCTGGAGACAAAACTCTTAGGGTCATTTTGACTCCTCTCTTGCTCTCACACCGCATCCTTTTGTAAACACTGTTGCCTTTACCTCCATGACTCTGTCTGATCACACCTCCCCACTCCCCACTGCCCCTGCTGCCTCCTGGTCCAAGCCATCACTATTGCTTGCCTAGGTTTTTGCTGTGGCAAAAAATCCTACACTGGTCCCCCTGATCTCACCTTTGCCACCCTTCTGTCTATTCGCAACACAGCAGCCAATCAAAACCAAGTCAGAGCAGGTCTAGTCCCTGCTCAGAGCCCTCCAGGGGCTTCTATCCCACTTCAGTAAAGGCCACTTTTTTTCAATAATATATTGTTTAAGGCACATTCTTTCTCTCTAGAGCAGGCCTGTGCCTTTCCCTCTCTCCTTCCCCCAGGCCTGCTTTTTTTTTTTTTGCCTTTCTCCTAATCTCTGAGGGCCCTTGTTTTGCTTCTGTAACCTGATTCCTGAGCTCAGACAGCCCACTGGCACACTTCCAAGGCTCACTTTGAAGTTTTCTGGAAGCACAGTACTGAGAAAATGCTGGCAGGAGATGTTCTCTTCTGGGGTCTGGGTACAAAGGGGGATGCCAATCTTGGGCCTGATGACATGGTGGCCTTCCTTCAGGGTGTGGGCTGTCACCCTTGCCCACTGGCATCAGGAGTGACTAAACAGGATGTTGCGATCAATGACTCCCTTGGCCCAAGGCAGGCAGGCATCAGCAGCGGACGGTGAGGTCAAGAAAGAAGATGCCCATGCTCCAGTGTAGGCCTACCAGCCTGCCTGCCAGCTTCTCCATGGCATGGGCACCCCCGGGCCGCTGTCCCAGGGCCCCAAAGGGAGTCCCAAGCGGTGCGGTCTCCCACGCTGCCACCTTCTGGGGTCACCGTGGTACTCCTTATCTAAGGCCACGTTCTTATAGTGACCTCAAGGCCCCATGAAAACTTTCCACCCTCAGACCTCTCCATACCTCTCCGCCTTCAGCTCCTATTACTCACCTCCTGGCTAACTCCACCCCAGCTACATTGGCCTTCTTGCTTTTCTTCAAACACCCAGCTATGCCCCGGCCTCAGGAACCACATTTACTGTCTCCTTTGCCTTGAACATTCTTCCCCTCGAAGAGGCTCCCACACCTCCTTAGGTCTTTACTCAAATGTCATCCTGCTTAAAACCACTCCTACCTCCAAAGCACTCTCCGCCTGCTTCGTCTGCTTTATTTTTTCTCTCTGGTACTAGTGTCACCTGATATCCCGTGGCTATCTTGGTTACGACTGAGTAGAATGTCAGCTCCTTGAGAGCAGGGACCATTCCTGTTCATGGCTGTGTGTCCTGCCATTAGAACAAGGCTGGGTGAGTAGTGGGTGTTCAACAGGTGTTTGTTGAAAAATAAATGCCTATACAATAAGCTGTGGTCTTGAGTAAGTCCTTCTTCCTCCCTGGGTCTCAGTGTAAGGGACAAGCCACCCTAGGTGATTCTCAAGGTCCACTTCCTGCTCTTTGGTTTTATGCTGAGGTCCACTCTGAGAAGCCGGCTTGAAGACAGGGATGTCCCCAGCGTTTGCTGGACCGAGCTTCCAGCCTTCTCAGCTAAGGGGTCATTTTGTGGGCCAGAATAAGTGGACAGGGTCAGACATAAACCTCGTATTTACCCCGTTTATCTGTAGGGTGGGTAGTAGAAGCAGGGATTCCCACATCTGCCACTGGGGGCACCTGAGACCTCTGTATAACTTCCTCCAACCCTGGAGTGGGGATTTTAAGTGCCTGTAACAGTTTTCGTTAGGCTCCGGGCTGGGCTGTATGTGTGCGTGTGAGTGCCTGTGAGTGTGTGTGCGTGTGTGTGTGAGAAAGCACCCAACCCCCTAGTGAGTAAGGACTCAGGAATAAGAACCAGTGTGATAGTGGCAATAGGACGGCAAAACCAACACCAGTTACGCGGCCTTCTTCCAAAACGGTGGGCCCCAGCCATTTCAGGCATTCTGACCACTGCTCTGACCACTGAGGGTCTGCATCTCTCGCCTGCCATCACAGCTGCACGGCTCCTTCCCTCCTGGAGGGGGCACGCCCCTCTTTCCCACGCCAAGGCAGAAGTGCTGTACGCAGGCTTCCAAGCTGGGACCCTGCTCCCAGTGTGTACCGCTTTCTCTCGACATGGTCACAGCTGCTGCCTGGGGGTCTGCATGGAGACAGCACCCACCAGTCGAGGGGCTAGGCTGGTGGTGAAGTGGATGCTGCAGGACAGGAGGTGTGTCCCCATTATGGCAGGGGTGTCTGGGGACAGGGTGGGGCTGACACCTGTCCTCTTGCTCTGGCTGGGCTGGCAGAGCTCCACCTTGCTGAACTGGAAAACCACAGAGCCCTAAATGACCACCCACCTAATCCTTCCTCCACAGGGTGGCCAGAGTGACATTTCCAAGAAATAAATTTGTGATGGTTAATTTTATGTATTACCTTGACTGGGTCAAGGGATGCCCAGACAACTGGTAAGGATTATTTCTGTGAAGGTGTTTCTGGAAGATGTTGGCATTTGAATCGGTGGACTGAGTAAAACCCGGGGCCCTTCACATTGGGGTGGGCATCATTCAATGTGCTGAGGCCTGGATAGAACAAACAGGCAGAAGTTTAAATTTGCTCTCTGCTTGATGACTGTAGTTGAGATGTTGATCTTCAGTCCTCGAAGTGTCCTTGTTCTGAGCCCTTTTAAATACACCACCAGCTTTCCTGGGTCTCTGGCATGCAGAAGGCAGATCGCGGGACTTCTGTAACCATGTGAATATATATATATATATTCTGTTTCTCTGGAGAACTTGACTGATACGAAATTCAGTGATGTCACTGTTCTGCTTGAAACTCCTCTATTGTCTGCCCCCTACTGCTCTTACGACAAAATCCAATCCCTGTAACATCAGTTTGGCACACCAGGCCTTTCATGAGCTGGCCTGGGGTGCCTTCCTGCCCCCCATCCTCCCATCCATACTGGGGCAACATCAGGCCTCCCTGCTCTACTCCTCTGTGCTTCCAGGAGACACCTCTTAGCCATCACAGCCCCCGTCACACTACAATGTAATCACCTACTTCCCCTCTGGAGCATGGGCTCCTGAAGGGTGTGGACTGGGCCAAATATTCTTTGAATCTTTGACACTTAGCACAGTTCCTGGCCCAAGGTAGAGCTGTGTGTGTGTGAGAGAGAGAGAGGGAGAGAGAGAGAGAGAAATGAATGGGCGAAGCCTAACTTCACAGGGTCCAGGATATGAACAGACTTGCCCTCTCTCCATTTTTGTCCTGCTTTGGGTACAAGAGGCCAGCATGAGCCCTGCAGTCCCTTCTGAGCTTCCGCTCCCAGAGCTGCAGGCTGCCTGCCACTTCTCCACCCCAGTCCACCACACAGCCCACTGCGTCTCCTTTTAGTGCCTGCTACCTGGCCTCAGATAGCTGGTGTCTCCCCTCCCTTCCTGAGCCCATCCCTTCTACAGGGCTGAGTTGCCTCTTTTCCGCATAGCTCCATTGTAGATGCAGCTGGTGCTCAGCCACCAACTGGATATGAGACCTTGTGCAAGTCACTTCACCTCCCTGAGTCTCAGCCTCAGGGACCACACAAGGCCCTCAGGTTGGGCACTGCACGGCACTGTGGACTATTCAGTCTACTGGATGGCACTCCCCATCGAGCTATGCAATGACCTGCATCAGTTTTCTCTCATCAAGGCGGTAACGCCGCTGTGTGGGGTGACAGGTTTTAGACACAAAATAACGCGTAAAAGGCCTAGAACATACAGTGTCCAGCAACTGAGCGCTTACTAAGCATTCAATTCAGTGATGGTCTTTAGAGTAATTTTATTATCATCATTAAGACTATTATTATTAATACATAATGAATGCTAACCTCCCTGTCCTCTGACCCATAAAGAGTGGTTGCAGCTTCCCTCTGGGTCGGTGGGAAGTCAAGGGTTTCAGTCTTCAGTGATGTTTCTCCGGCTGGTGGTTGCATCAGCATGGACCGCTTCATCATGCGGAAGGTGTCTCTGCTGCCCGCCCCTGCCTGGGGAACCAGGGCTGTTTGCTTTGCTACCTCGGTAGATGCTGCACTTGAGCAACCTTGAAATCAGTGCCTTTAAAATTCTGTGCCCTCCGTGCCTCACCCTAGTTCTGGCCCTGCCCCTAACTTGCCAATTTTCGCTACCTCTGGCCTGGCTTGTGAATCAAAACTGCTCCTCCATTAGACCTTTCTTGGTCAACAACCGGTTTCCCTCCAGAAGAGGAAGATGGGGGAAGCACAGAACCCTAAGGAAAGAGGGTGTCTTAGTCAGTTTGGGCTGCTATAACAAATATGCCATAGACTCGGTTGGTTAAACATAGGCGTTTATTTCTTACAGTTCCAGGGGCTAGGAAGTCCAAGATCAAGATACTGGTACATATAGGGTCTGGTGAGAGCTCTCTTTGTGGTTTACACACAGCTGTCTTCTCCGTGTGACCTCACATGGCAGAGAACAGAGGGAAAGGGGAGCAAGCTCTTTGCTTCCCTAATCCCATTCAGTAAGGCTCCACCCTCATGATCTAATCACCCCCCAAAGACCTCCACCTCCTAAAATGATCACATTGGGGGTTAAGTTTTCAACATAGGAGTTTTGGGGAGACACAGCCCTTCGGCCCATAGGAGAGGAGAAGGAAACTGTTCTGGTGTTCCTGCACACCGTACTGTAGCTGGAACTTTCTATTTGCTTGCCCTCAGGTGTCTCAGTGCTGGTAGACCATTTTGTACCATAAGCGTTGGCATCTCTGCCAAAAAACACGATCAGATCTACATGGGAGAGTCATATTCCCACTGCTGTCATTCCTCTGGCTTTATTATGCTTAAAATCGAGTGTGCACCAGGACACATGGAGGGCTCGTGACAACATAGATCCCTGGGCTCCGTCATTCTGAACGTCTTAGTCAGTAGGTCTGAGGTGGGGTCCAACAAGTCGCATCTTAGGCTTTCTAGGTGACGCTGATGCTGCTGGTCCAGAGACCACATTCTGAGAACCACTGAGCTAAAGAAACTTTCGCCCCTACCCCAGCCTTGGGTTAAGTAGTAAAGCTCTCTTCCATGAACTTGAACTTGAAGGCAGGGTTCCTTTGACTGCAGAGTGTGTGTGGCATGGGGGGAGAGGGAGAGTAGCTTCCCCACATCCTATGATTACAGTTGGCACACAAAAATGTTAGCTATTTATGGGCCCTATAATGAATGAGTCATTGTGCATTAATAGGACCGGGTTGAGATTTCTGTTTAATAAAGTACAAAAGCACCATGCATTATTAGCATAGTGCTTTGTAGTTTATAATGGGCTTCCACATTCCACTTGCATTCTCTAATTTCATCCTTAGAGAGACCCTGTGAGGTGAACAAGACATATATCATTACCCCATTTTACAGATGGGAAATCACAAGGGGAATTAGCCTTTTTGCTTGCCTGCTGCGTTCCAGGCACATTACATGTAGCAGCTCATCGAGTCCTCACAACAACCCTCAGGAATCAGTATTATTACTTATATGTAGATGAGGGAGATTGAGGCTGAGGAGCTGAACGATTTGTCAGAGGTTGTGCATTTAATTAGCAGCAGAGCCAGAACCAAAATCAATTTCTCCTGACTCATCATTCAGGACTCTCTCTACAGACACCATATTTTGTGTGAGTAACAGGGATGAAATTTATAACTATTCGAGTAGTTCAAACTAAAGATAATTTCATTGTCCTTTCAGTTCCTGTTTTTACTCCTCTCGCTGCGTTGAGTTTTTTTTCAATTAAGTGTTTTAGGTCTTTTGTGAAACAGAATTAAGGTATTGGGGAGAAAGCACTGGAGCAGAGCGGCTAAGCCGAATCACATTAAGAAAGAGTGATTGGTGGAAGGAGGTGGTTGGGGAATGCCTTCTGGGCTGAGTGCTGAAAGTTTTGTGGGTTTGGCACGTGGGAGGCTTCAGAGCAGTTGCCAGGTGGGAAGTAAGAGAGGGATTTCACAGAGTGTGGAATTTAAATTAGATTCCTATTACCATTCTTTAAGAGATGCAGGAAAAATGGACATAAATGCAAAGTTACTTTTGATTGCTGGGTTGGATCTTTTTTACATATGATGCTGTGTGGAGAATGGGTCACATAGAACCCCAGCTCACTATTTGCCAGTGATACCTCGGACAAGGGTTTGATCTCCAAAATATGTAAAGAACTCACACGACTCCACTCCAGAAAGACAAACAACCTAATTAAAAAATGAGCAAGGGACCTGAACAGACACTTCTCCAAGGGGGACATACACAGGGCCAAGAGACACATGAAAGGGTGCTCAGCATCACTAGCCATCAGAGAGATGCAAATTAAAACCACAATGAGATACCACTTCACACCAGTCAGAATGGCCATCATAAACAAATCAACAAACCACAAGGGCTGGTGAGGATGTGGAGAGAAGGGAACCCTAATACACTGTTGGTAGGAATGCAGACTGGTGCAGCCACTGTGGAAAATAGTTTGGAATTTCCTCAGAAAACTAAAAATGGAACTGCCTTTTGACCCAGCATTTCCACACTGCTGGGATTATACCCTAAGAACCCTGAAACACCAATTCAAAAGAACTTATGCACCCCAATGTTCATTGCAGCACAATTTACAATAGCCAAGAATTGGAAGCAACCTAAGTGCCCAACAGTAAATGAGTGGATGGAAAAACTATGGCACATTTACACAATGGAATACTATGTAGCAGAAAGAAAGAAAGAGCTACTACCCTTCACAATAGCATGGATGGAACTGGAGAGCATCACGCTAAGTGAAATAAACCAGGCGGTGAAAGACAGTTACCATATGATCTCACCTATAAGTGGAAACTAATCAATAAAATAAACAAGCAAGTAAAATATAACCAGCAACATTGAAATAAAAAACAAACTGACAGTGACCAGAGGGGAGGAGGGAGGGGGATAACAGGGGAAAAAGAGGGGAAGGGTTATCAAGGAACATGCATAAAGGACCCAACAACAAAGCCAAATGGGGGAAGGATCAAGGGTGGGAGGTGGGGAAGGGTGGGGCTGGGGAAAGTGGTGGCGGGAAAATGTTGACATGGGGATGATGGGATGGGGTGCAGGGTGGAGTGGATAAAGGGGAGAAAAAAAATGAGACAACTGTAATAGCATAATTAATAAAATATACCAAAAAAAATCTAAAACCACCCCCCCCAACCCCCAGCTCATATAAAGGTTTATGTATGCATGTGTTTGAAAGAGAAAAATGTTTGAATGTGAAAGGTAAGGTATAAGAAAGTGATTCAGAGACAGAGATATTAAGACTGGGAAAGAAAAGGATAAGGAGAGAAAGAAACAGAGAGAGAAACAAAGAAGAAAGAAATAAAAGGAAAGGTATAAGAAAAGTGGACTGATGGGGTAAATATATAGTTAAATATCTGGAAAATAGGAACCAAATAAAGTAAATCTGTCTTCTCTCTGAACCCCAAGGCTCCCTACTCCTGTTTCTCAAGTCTTTTCAACTGTGATTAACTGTTAGAAATATGTTTTCCATTGCTCCTCACTGTTTATACACAAATGAAACTGGGAGAAAAAACTTTTTTTTTTTGTAGTTAATGCTTACCCTGTGGTCCCCAATAAACTACCTCTACCAGTATTCATGTCCCGTGTAGTTCACTCCCACAGTGACTCTGGGCTTGCCCCGGTGAATGGCTTCAGCCAGCAAGACCTTACATTAGTAAGGGGGGATGCAAGTGGAGGCTTGATAAAGTCTTGCACATTGGGGCTTGTGCTCTTGGAAAGTTTGCTCTTGGGATGTACCCCCCGGGAACCCAGAAGTCATTTTATGGAAACCGGAACTAGCTCTATGGAGAGGCCACTAGTTGGAGCACCAGTGCCCTAGCTGACCATGCTAACTGAGCTCCCCGCTGGTAGTCAAGACCATCCTGCTCGCCATGTGAATGAGGCACCTTGGAAGTGGGTCCTCCAGCCTCAGTTGAGCCACCCATAGCAGAACTGAGCTACATTTGCTGAGCTACCTTCGCTGAGCCCTGACTAAATTTTAGAATCACAAGATAATAAATGTTGAGTTAAGCCCCCGAGTTTTGGGTTGGGTTTGTTATGCAGCAATAGATAACCGAACATCCTTACTATATTCAAGGCACCATGATAGTTGCTATTATAGTCTATTCTATTTTTATTTTTCAAAATGCTATACTGATTTCATGACCCACTAATGAGTCACGAACCCACTAATGAGTTCGAAAAGTGCTGCTGTCATCCACGGTAGACGTGATTGAGATAATTTGTCCTCCAACCTCTCCCTCTCCTCTGTCCTGTTTCTCTTAGATTCATGATGTATGAGAGATAAAGGCCATCTCAAGATGTCATCCAGTCCGGGGCTATGTCTCAGTAAGGGCTGCCCCTAAAGCCTTCTGGGTCTTCAGGTAGATAATTCTCAGTAGATTATTTTACATAGGGGAAGTATTTAATCCTTTCGTATACTTGGCTCTGAATTCTAGAAGCAAAATTTACAACCACACATGGTCTGCTGGTACCCAAAACTGCGGAATACTGAGTTCATCCCCACAGATAGAAGGAGAATCTCACCCCTACCCAGATGCCCATCCTCATGCCCCTCTATTTCTCAAGCCTCTAGGTTAAGTGGAAGCAAGATCTTTCTATGTTATTCAAGCTTCCTATAAGACACTCCTACCAAACAAATAGTTTCTTCCTCTAATACAGCAATTCCTGCATCATATTCCACAGACCAAATGCATCAGAACCACTGGGGTAGCTTTTCAAATGCAGGTTTCCAGGCCCCACTAAGAGTTATGACCTCAAATATTGTCTGGAGGGTGGTAGCTGCAAACCTGCATTTTAACAGACTTCCCAGTTAATTCTGCTGCACGTTGGTGTTTGGGTTCAACTATTCTAAGGATTACGGTCTGAATCAGCACATTCCAGCCTTTCTCACCTCAAGTAGTAAGAAATACACTTGCATTCTGTCCCTACGTGCATGAACACACATGCAAAGGAAAGAGAAGTTTCATCAAATCTGCAATTAATGTTTGCTGCACTCTGGCTTTTCTGTCCTGTTTTATTTTATTTTTTCAAATGCTGGTTATAACTCATTAAACTGATTTTAGGATTTACCCATGGGTCACATTGTACTGTTAACAACAAAGTGGGTCTGAGCAAACACAGGCTATGTGGCTATCCAGTAGACGTGGCTGACTCTCCAGAGTTTTGCTGTGATAATGATCATTTGGAGCTGCAAGCCTGGCCTCCATCATTTTCCTCTGTGCCCTTTGATTCTGCTATTAACAGGGCTTGCATTCATGTTGCCCGCACCTACTACCACCTCTGTGTCAGTGCAGGGTCTCCATCTGAACCCAGGCTAGGGCACAGAGTGCTGAATTGGGGGCCTGTGCTCCCACCAGGGCTCACTTCAGGGCTCAGTTTGCAAGAGCCTGTACCTCTAGGAGCTTTCGGTTGAGGGGAGAAGGAAACAGGACAGGGCAGGACAGTGCAGGGGCATGATGCTAACCTCTACTTTCCCCCCTCGGTGATTGTTCCTGAGTCCTCAGGAAACAGGAGTTCGACTTCAAAGTCCAAGAGTGGGGTCCGTGGAGGGCCATCCATGTGAACTTCCCTGCAAGGATAGAGCTTCTTCAATGTCTGGGACCTGGGATGAACCTCTTGGGACTTCCAGAAATGAACTGGGGAAGACCCTTAAGGCAGAATGTTGAGTACCTTCATCTGTGTTGTCCAATAATTTATGTAACCTTCTCTTGAATTTATATTTTCACATTTGTCTCTTCTTGGGCTGAGAAATTCCCTAGATTCACTGCTTTCCATGAAAATAGAGCTTGCTCATCCTTAACCATCTTTTGGGTACAAAGCAAGTAACTGTCATAGCTACTCCATGACTGGGGACAGATCCTTGTCCCCTGTCCCATCCTGTCTGGGCCTTTAACCTGCTTGTGTCTTCATCCTTCAGCCTGACGAGGTGTCATCTTCAGTCTGTCCTCAGAGTTCAGCTCCTCTATCCCCTTCATCATTTTTGACATTTGAGACAGCCACAGAAATCCAAACAGTTTCAAAAATGTGCCATTTATGGTGTCCAAGGAAGCCAACTATCCTCAGATGATTGATTTAGTGGTTGCAGCTGGGCCTGGATGCAGACAGACAGCTAATGAGGTAATTTTTCTAAATGCAAAGTGTAAACAAGATAACAGCTCCCTCCCTCTCTGTGAGTCTCTCTGAGTTCCCCTCCCTTGCCTTCAATTTTCTGCAGAGATGCACATACTATTTTGTGTGTTTACAGTTAGGGGCTGAACTGTGTCCCCTAAAAATGATACGTTGGAATCCTAACCCTCAGTACCACAGCATGCGGCCTTATTTTGAGATGGGGTCTTGGAGAGGTAACCAAGTGAAAACGAGGTCATTAGGGTGACAAGGGGAAAATGTGGACACAGAGAGAGACACACACAGAGAAAAGATGGTACAAAGAGAAATGCAGGGAGAAGAAGGTCACCTACAGGTGAAGGAGAGAGGCCTGGAGCAGAGTCTCAGACTGCCGGCCTGCGGAACTGTGAGACGGCACATTTCTGCCACCCAGTCTGCAGTGCTTTGTAACGGCAGCGCTAGCAAACTAATGCACGCACATTCCACTTTGTTGCTTCTGTGTTCTCTCTGCTGGTGGTTCTCCTTCCGGAGGAGCGGGAGGACCAACAAGGTGGAGGCCGAGGTGGGTTTCCTGTCAGGCTGGTGGAACTTAGGCTGCGGGGCCTTCAGCAGCCCCAGCGTTTCCAAAGCCCTGGCAGAGCATTCACGTGGCCCAATGTTTCTGTAAAATTTGCAGATGTTCCTAAGCTGCATTCCCTGCAACTGTCCCCCTAGCACACTTTCCATCACATCAGGTGGGCTTCGAGGGGCCGCATGGTATTCTTAGATCCAAGTACAGGGAACTTGAGTTGAGAATGTACACAATCGGGGTTCACTTCCACATATAATTAAATTTTGCTAGACATGTCCATGTAGAAATGGCTTTCAGAGGCCATCTACTGCCCTCTGTGTCCATTTACCTGACACAGGGCGAAGGTCAAAGTCAAGTCACTGTGCGGACAGAGCCCACGGGGCCCAGAACCAGAACTACAGAAACAGGGGAGAACAATCAAGTTTGAGATACGGAGCCAGAAGCTAGGCTATGGAAATTCTGCCAATCACCAACTGTAAAATGATAAGCGCCTATAAGTTTTTAGTAGAGGGGTGTGACAGGCACTTAATAAAAATACATTTTTTTCTGGACTGTGTGACATTTGTAGTATTTGTTTTTTAGGATTTGTTATTTGTTACAATTTCTCTTCTTATTTGAAATATTTGTTTTTGTACCCAATCCTGTTCATAATATTGTGGTCTTTTCCTTTAAAAGACTCCTGAAATTGTACAAGCATCAGTCCCCATCCAGCTGAGGTCTGGCCCTGGGTGAGCTGTGAGAAGTGCGGGAAGGGGCGCTACAGTAAGCAGGCAGGCAGTCTGTGGGAAGTGGGTGGGGGGCACTCGGAGAAACAAGTGGGGACAGGGAACAGGGCTTTGGACTGGGAGCCCGGGGGCCTAGTAGCCAGGCCCAGCCCTGTCACTCAACTTGTATGTGGCCCTGGCCAATCAGTTCCCTCTCTGGAGTTTCTTCTTCCGTATAAGAGGCGTGTGCGTGGGGGGCGGCCTCTAAAGACACGTTGGGCTCCAATAGTCAAAGAGTCTGTTAAACTAATCACCAAGCAGAGGAGATGGAGTCAAAATTGTTAGTGGTTGGCAGAGCCATTGTCTGAGGGAGAAGAAAAGGCAATATGAGAAGCATCTCCCTCTGATGGGACTGCAGGTGCCAGAAAACCCCAGCTGGAAATCCCATGAGACAGGGGCCGCTACAGCTGTATGGCTTTCACTCATGTCTTCACTCATTCCTTTCTTCAACACCTACACAGGGGGTAGGTCCCCTGGGCCAGCTCACACTGGGGCTGGGGACACAGAAACAAGGGAGACACAGCCCTGCCTTTGAGAACTGGCACTCCAGTGCGAGACGGAGTGTCTGTCAGGGAGCCCGAGGCAGAGCCCCTTGCAGGGGTTCCACCGTCTCCAGTGAGGTTGCTCAGGGATGCTGGGAAGCATGGATGTGTGGGGTCGGTGGTCTGACCCTGACTGCACATTTAAATTACCAGAGAAGCTTTTAAAATAAATATATTTACCTGGACCCACCTCTGGATAATCTTAATTAGTCTGGGATGGGACCTGGCCCCAGAATTTTAAAAAGCCCGCCAGGTGATCCTCATACACAGCCAGAGTTGAGACCCCATCCCACCACAGTACTTCTCAACCTTAATTGTGCACAGGAATCACCTGGGGCGGGGCGCGGGGCTGGGTCAGTGCAGATTCTCACTTAATAGGTCTGAGTTTTAACGCACTGTCAGGTGATGCTGATGCTGCACTTGAAGCAGTGACCCTGGCATCCGGCCCTCATGGCGGCTCTGATATAGTCTCCTCCCCCACCCCCACTCCCCAGTGCTGCTCTCTCTGCTCCAGCCACTCTGGCCTCCCTGCAGATATGAACACTCCAGCTTCTCTCATTTCTTGGGTCTTTGCACACACTTTATTTGGAACGTTCATTCCCCAGATGTCCACAGGCTTGCTGCCTCATAATTCAGGTCTCTGCTCAAATGCCCACTTATTGGCAAGAGCCTTCCCTGGCCATCCGACCATCTGACATAAAATAGCACCCACCCCCATCGTTATCCTTCCCCATCACCCTGCCTCTGCCTCTCTCCACCGCACTCATCACCACATGACAATAGATCACAGATCTCTTGTGTCTGTTATTCACCTGTCTTCCTTACTATATAATACCAGTTCCATGAGAGCAAGAGCTTTGTTTTACTCCCTCTGATAACCCTCCACATAGAACAGTATCTGGCAATAAAAGACACTCAGTAAATAGTTACTGAATGGAGAAGGGGGGAAGAAAGGTAGGAAAAAGGATAGTTGTAACTTGAGACTCACAGACTTATTCAGGCTGTCAAGAACCTCATAGATAACATCATTCACTGATTCTCAGTGAGTTCGCTCCTGGTGTTTGAACTCCCTGGCATTTGGGGGTGGATAATTCTTTCATCATAGCACTGCTGCATATGCACTGTAAGACATTTAGGATTGATGACTTTACCCACTCAGTGCCAGTAGCATCCCAAGTCACAGGGACCCCCTTAGGTGAGAATCAGGTTTCAGTCAAGAACCACTAATCTAGCTCAGCTATCTCATTATGTGAAGAAAGTAAGGCGATGAAAGGCGGATCTATTTGCCTAAGTATACCTAGCAAGTTAATATGAGAACTGAGATCAGAGCTTAGGATTCTAGACTCTAGCTTTTGGTAGCTTTTTTGTGTTTTTGTGTTTTTGTGTGTGGTTTTTTTTTTGTTTGTTTTTGTTTTTTGCTATAGCTTCATCATGTTTCCTTCCATTACAGTCTTCCTGAAGTACCTGCCGGATGGGGCTGTGGTGGTCCCGGTTCCCATGTAAGACTTGCAACCAGAGAGTTTCAGGAGTTCTCCTGTCTCACAGTGGGGTTGATATCAGAGTGTGTAGGGTTTGTACAATTTAGACTGTTCTAGAGAAAGCAGAGGATATCTGTTTCTCCTGAAGAGGTGAGTTCCTATGGGCCCCATGACAAAGCATCTTGACTGAGAGTCATTCTTCAAACCTTCTTGGTCTATTAAACAAGGGAAATGGATTTGAAATTGAGCATGCATTGGTATAGCTTTGGAAAACCACTTTTATTAATCAACACTGATTTTATTTTTCAAAGTTACATAATGGTGCCATAAGTTCTTCTACTAAGCAAGAATCATGGGGCAAGTTGGCAGTAATGACTCTGGCCCACGGCTCCTTGGGTGGGACCCAGTGGGGGTCTTATGCCTGGTTTCTCCGAAGTCCCAGACAGGCTCTCCCTGGGGGCCCCACAAATGGATTCTCCTTCAGCTGAGACGCATTTGGTACCTGGAGAGTCTCCATCATATGTACCAGAGGGAGGTGACATGCCTGGGCCTCAGGGTCCCATGAGGATCTTCCCAGAAGAATAATGGGGTTAAGTCAATAAAGCCTGGCAAAACACTTCCTTCTCCTCTGGTGGTGTGGAGCTGGACCCTGGGGTAACTTCTTGGATGCACAGTGATTTGGTTGGGAGAGAACTTGGGTGGATAAACTGGATGGGCAACTTGTAGATATCTTTTTGTGTGTTTCACATGAGAGAAAATGAGGCACCTGGGTTAGTTCCTTTGTCTGGCATAGGATGCTTAGTGAGGGGCTATACATTTCATGCAAAGGGGCCAAGTCTGCTGCAATGTAAGTGTTGTATGAGTTAAAACAATGGAATCATTGCACTCGGATGCCTCTCTGGGACCCTAGATCATTCAGGGTATGGGAGGAGGATGCATAAGCTGTGTGGGGGCTGCAGACAAGGCCCCCACAGCTTCACACCCAGCTTGTTGGTCCAGCCAGACCCCTGGAAGCCCCAGAGGAGTGTAGAGCTGCAGGTGAAGGGTGGAGTGGCTTCTCCTCCCCAAAATATCAAGACTGTGATATACTAATTCTAGAGGTCATTCATTCATTCAGCAGATGTATTCACTAACTACCTACTGTGTTCAAAGTTGATGTGAACCTGTGCCCCTTTGGGCAATGGGGACACCAACAGTCTTATCTCAGAGGGACAAGGAGACTTGAAGAGGACGCTGTGTGCTGGAAAGAACCCTATCCAGGCCCTGGAGGCCCTGGGAACCCTCCCAGCTCTCTCACCTGAAGGGAGTCACTCCCTATTTTGGGATTAATTCCCTCACTTCAGAAACTAGGAGGTTGAATGAGGGGCCTTTCACGGTCCTTCCAGCTCTGACATTTTTAGGAGTCAGATTCCTGAACTTGAAGGCAGCCCTGGCCGTGAGCCGCACTGATGTGGCTACTCCGGGCAGGGGTGGGGTAGCTCCGGCTCCCTGAGGGATGGGCACCATGTCAGCAGCTCTGCTCAGGGGCTGAGGGTGGAGCGATCCCATCATTTAATCACTACCTTTTGTGATCCTGCCAACACTGCAGGCTCTGTGGGGGGCCACAAAGACATGATACAGGGTCCCTGCCCTCAGAGGCTCCTGAAGCGGAGCACACAGCCATGCATACCTGAAAGAGCAGCAGCGGGTTCCAATGGGACAGATGAACATGTGGAGGAGAGGCTGCAGCCTTCGGAGAGATCTCTCTAAGAAGCATCAGAAACCCTCTGTTTTACAACCAGAAATGTCTGTGCAGGTTCCTGCTTTTTCCTGAAATGCATTTTGGCCGGAACCATGATTGCTGAGCACAGTGGCAGAGAACGCACACCCATGCCTTTACACACTGAGGAGCGCTGACAGCGCCGAGGCACCGAGGCCTGTGCCAGGCACCGGGGATCCAAGAGGGAACCAGAGAGCTTACAGCCGAATCGGGGAGGAGGCCGACGCTACCAACCCCACAAAGGGACTGCCTTTGCATCATGGCTAAAGTGTTCTGTTTCCCTGGGGGACAGCATTGGTCATTTTTCAGAGGGAACATTTTCTTACATCGCTTCCTGACAACCACTGCATACATGACAGATGAGCAAAGTAAAATGAAACTGAGTATAAATTTGAGAGCTGGACAGTCTGCCAGGTTCTGTCGCTAGGGAAGTCACTCAATTCCAAAACATCAGCCTCACCATAAGACGGTAAAATCTGCGTCAGCAAAGTTGCAAATTACCACGGACAGGGAACATCGGGGTGTG